>JAJGOT010000726.1:0-130000 GCA_022457155.1 Cladopsammia gracilis
AAATAGAAAAATGTAGTCCTTTTAAAGCTGCACTAGGCTTTAAGGACGTTTGCGCTAATTGTTTATGCGCATCCTCACTGCGCACGCAATTCTTCTCGCAACTCCATGCTATGTCATGCACGGGCGCGCGCAAGAGAAGAAATCTAAGCACATAAAGGACTGGTAGCTGTTGCGTTAACTTTGCTTAGATTTAACTCACTTTGATGGTCGGTGACCCCCAATTTTTTCTTTGCCACTTCTCGACAGATTGTGAAAAAATGAACAAAAAGTCAATGTAGGAAATTTAATTTTTTTTCCATTTTTCTACCCACGCAACATCGAATCCTGCCAATTTGCTGCTGTCAGAGTTTGCAAATGCTGTTGTTTAAAGATTAAATTTACTTTAAAAAACGTCACTAGTTGAATAAATTTGCTGAACAGACCTACTCGCATAAAATTTGGGAAAGAAAGTTACATTTTAGAGATTTATTTGCAATATTTTTAGATTAACAGACATTGGGGTTTCATCCCGTAAGGAAGACCAATTTTTCAAAATTAGGGTCGCCTTTCAGATATCTTATCTCGGAAACGAAGTCGGTGACCCCCTCATTTTTTTTTGCATTTCTGACACGAACATCTCATAACCTAGCTGTAGTAAACGTTTTATAAAAAAATCAATGTTAGAAGATTTTCGCGCGAACGTCCTTAACAGCCGGAAAATGAAGTTCACAGCCGGGTAATTTCCCCGGCTTCCCGCTATTATCTACATCCCTGCTAAATACCATCTGTACAAATGTAGGTCTCACGTAAAGTATGTTATTTAAATCTTATAATGTAGATCCATGTATGATTTGTAATTTAGTATATCTCATGAAAATCTTCTTAGCTCAATAGTTGGTACCTGTACATGTAATTTGTGATTGTGGTATATAAAAATTATTTCTTGAAGATTGAAATAATGTTTTGTGTATCCTACATGTTGATGTAGGTTAAAAAATAGTATTTAAGAGATATAGAGACATGTTTATAATTTAAACATACAGTGTAAACATTGTGTTTCATGAACTGCATAAAAAATAGATGAAGTTGGCAATCTTATCAAAAGTGTTAATAAATACATGTACATGTACAGTATAATCAAGTTTTTACAAACCATACTTGAGTGTCTCAATCGAATCAATAAGTACATGGCTACTTTACATTCAAAATTTCTATTGACACTTTTTTTGTCGATATTATTCTCTCAAACACAAGCCAGCAATACTTGTATGTACATGTACATGTACATGTAGGCCCACACGACGGAAACTGCCTACAATCATCAGTCATCTACCAAGCTACAGTCACGCGCAACGACAACAACACAACAGAAACATACATCGGACTCACGGAAAACGACTTCAAAACAAGATACCGAAACCACACCGCATCATTCCGCCACTCTAAACACAGAAACTCAACTGAACTAAGCAAGTACATCTGGACTCTCAAAAACAACAACATCGAACACTATATTTCATGGCGCATCCTGTCTTCGCATTCACCGTACAACAGCTCAAGCAAAAGATGCAACCTCCGCGTAAAGGAAAAATTTCTAATCATTTGCCGACCGAAACTTTCTACACTTAACAAACGTAATGAACTCGTGTCTTCTTGTCGCCATAGAAACAAAGCCCTTCTACGCAACAGCTGAACTGTTAAACTTCGCGCCGCATAGATTTGTTATTGTTATTATGTAAATTATTTTGTATATAAGAAGCGATGGTAAAGAATATTCTTATTGAATCCCCTGATGAGTGGGCAACCACGAAACAGGCTTGTCGGGATGAAAGCGTAGTTTATTTGTTTCTTTCCTCCATAAATATATACTTCGCTCTACATTAATGTATTGAGCACTGTTTTACGAATATCCAGTTCTACACTTTATACCCGCTCCAAGTTTAGGCTTGTCGAGCACTGTAAGATAATTCGCAATGGAAAAATTCAACCTCAGCTACTCGACGAAGAATATTCCTCTACCATCACGCAACGATTACCTACAACGACTCATCGAAAAGACGGAACAGTTTCTCCGTAGAATGCGCTGGAAAGCCCACTTCTTTCTCAACCCCGACACAACACCGTGCTCAAAAGAAACCTACGGCTTCAAATCTACCAAGAACCCACCTCCCGTTGAAGAGCTTAAAGATTTCGAAGACGACATGCTAAAGATGATCCAGTCCGTAAAATTCAAGCAAGTTAACAACCCCTTCCTTAACAAGCTAAAAGAAGACATCGACTCCATCAAAACTGAGCCCAAGCTACTAATCGCCGCCGACAAAACTACGAACTTTTACAAACTAGAGCCCTCCAAGTACAACGACCTACTAGAAAAGAACATCACGAAGTCTTACAAGAAAGCGCAACCTGAGACCACACAAGCCATCCATAAACAAAACAAAGACATCGCGACAAAACTAGGAATCGACGACAGAGTGGACGCTACAGCTAACAAAGACGCATTCATAACACTTAAAGACCACAAGCCGAACTTCGCAAACAAACCGACCTGCAGACTAATCAACCCCACGAAATCCGAGAGAGGCAAAGTCAGCAAAGACATCCTCAACCGTATTAACAGCAACATCACAAAAGCATGCAACTTCAACCAATGGAAAAACACCGCATCCGTAATTAACTGGTTCAAATCTGTTCAAAACCAACAACGCTCCAGCTTCATCTGCTTCGACATTGAAGAGTTCTACCCCTCCATCAGCCAAGACCTCCTTAACAAAGCACTCGACTTCGCCTCTAACTACGATAACATCACCGCCGACGAAAGAAACATCATAATCCACGCTAAAAGCTCCATCCTAATCCACAAGAACCAACCCTGGCAAAACAAAGGCAACACGACATTCGACGTCACCATGGGAAGCTTCGACGGCGCCGAAACATGCGAACTCGTGGGAAGCTTCCTCCTATCTCAACTCCAGCACCTGAATATTAACGTAGGACTTTACCGAGACGACGGACTAGCCATTACTAACGCTTCACCCAGAGACACAGAGAACACCAAGAAAGAAATATGCCGCATCTTTAATAATAACGGACTACGCATCACCATAGAAGCTAACAAACGAATCATTAACTTCCTAGACGTCACACTTAATCTCAACCAAAGCACCTATCAGCCCTTCACTAAACCGAACACTAAACTTCAATACGTCCACCGCGAGAGCAATCACCCGCCCATCACTGCAAAGAACATTCCCGCCGGCATCAACAAACGTCTTTCATCCCTATCTTCCGACAAAGCATCCTTTGACCAAGCCGTCCCTCCATACCAGAAAGCACTCGACGAAAGCGGCTACCAATACACGCTACAGTATGAACCACCAACAACAAACAGACGGACAAACATACAACGCAACAACATCATCTGGTATAACCCTCCATTTAGCAAAAACACCAGCATCAACATCGGATACAGGTTCCTCGCCCTAATAGACAAGCACTTCCCTAAAGATCACAAGCTCCGAAAAATCTTCAACCACAACACCATAAAAATAAGTTACAGCTGCATGAATAACGCCAAACAGATAATTGATAACCATAATAAGCAGATTCTAAAGTCATCCACGCAAGCCAACGACGCCGCCACAGCTAACTCTAATACCACTCAAGACAAGAAGACATGCAACTGCCGACAAAAGAACGCATGCCCACTCGACGGAAACTGCCTACAATCATCAGTCATCTACCAAGCTACAGTCACGCGCAACGACAACAACAAAACAGAAACATACATCGGACTCACGGAAAACGACTTCAAAACAAGATACCGAAACCACACCGCATCATTCCGCCACTCTAAACACAGAAACTCAACTGAACTAAGCAAGTACATCTGGACTCTCAAAGACAACAACACCGAACACTATATTTCATGGCGCATCCTGTCTTTGCATTCACCGTACAACAGCTCAAGCAAAAGATGCAACCTCTGCCTAAAGGAAAAATTTCTAATCATTTGCCGACCGAAACTTTCTACACTTAACAAACGTAATGAACTCGTGTCTTCTTGCCGCCATAGAAACAAAGCCCTTCTACGCAACAGCTGAACTGTTAAACTACGCGCCGCATAGATTTGTTATTGTTATTATGTAAATTATTTTGTATATAAGAAGCGATGGTAAAGAATATTCTTATTGAATCCCCTGATGAGTGGGCAACCACGAAACAGGCTTGTCGGGATGAAAGCGTAGTTTATTTGTTTCTTTCCTCCATAAATATATACTTCGCTCTACATTAATGTATTGAGCACTGTTTTACGAATATCCAGTTCTACACCTTATACCCGCTCCAAGTTTAGGCTTGTCGAGCACTGTAAGATAATTCGCAATGGAAAAATTCAACCTCAGCTACTCGACGAAGAATATTCCTCTACCATCACGCAACGATTACCTACAACGACTCATCGAAAAGACCGAACAGTTTCTCCGTAGAATGCGCTGGAAAGCCCACTTCTTTCTCAACCCCGACACAACACCGTGGTCAAAAGAAACCTACGGCTTCAAATCTACCAAGAACCCACCTCCCATTGAAGAGCTTAAAGATTTCGAAGACGACATGCTAAAGATGATCCAGTCCGTAAAATTCAAGCAAGTTAACAACCCCTTCCTTAACAAGCTAAAAGAAGACATCGACTCCATCAAAACTGAGCCCAAGCTACTAATCGCCGCCGACAAAACTACGAACTTTTACAAACTAGAGCCCTCCAAGTACAACGATTTACTAGAAAAGAACATCACGAAGTCTTACAAGAAAGCGCAACCTGAGACCACACAAGCCATCCATAAACAAAACAAAGACATCGCGACAAAACTAGGAATCGACGACAGAGTGGACGCTACAGCTAACAAAGACGCATTCATAACACTTAAAAACCACAAGCCGAACTTCGCAAACAAACCGACCTGCAGACTAATCAACCCCACGAAATCCGAGATAGGCAAAGTCAGCAAAGACATCCTCGACCGTATTAACAGCGACATCACAAAAGCATGCAACTTCAACCAATGGAAAAACACCGCATCCGTAATTAACTGGTTCAAATCTGTTCAAAACCAACAACGCTCCAGCTTCATCTGCTTCGACATTGAAGAGTTCTACCCCTCCATCAGCCAAGACCTCCTTAACAAAGCACTCGACTTCGCCTCTAACTACGATAACATCACCGCCGACGAAAGAAACATCATAATCCACGCTAAAAGCTCCATCCTAATCCACAAGAACCAACCCTGGCAAAAGAAAGGCAACACGACATTCGACGTCACCATGGGAAGCTTCGACGGCGCCGAAACATGCGAACTCGTGGGAAGCTTCCTCCTATCTCAACTCCAGCACCTGAATATTAACGTAGGACTTTACCGAGACGACGGACTAGCCATTACTAACGCTTCACCCAGAGACACAGAGAACACCAAGAAAGAAATATGCCGCATCTTTAATAATAACGGACTACGCATCACCATAGAAGCTAACAAACGAATCATTAACTTCCTAGACGTCACATTTAATCTCAACCAAAGCACCTATCAGCCCTTCACTAAACCGAACACTAAACTTCAATACGTCCACCGCGAGAGCAATCACCCGCCCATCACTGCAAAGAACATTCCCGCCGGCATCAACAAACGCCTTTCATCCCTATCTTCCGACAAAGCATCCTTTGACCAAGCCGTCCCTCCATACCAGAAAGCACTCGACGAAAGCGGCTACCAATACACGCTACAGTATGAACCACCAACAACAAACAGACGGAAAAACATACAACGCAACAACATCATCTGGTATAACCCTCCATTTAGCAAAAACACCAGCACCAACATCGGATACAGGTTCCTCGCCCTAATAGACAAGCACTTCCCTGAAGATCACAAGCTCCGAAAAATCTTCAACCACAACACCATAAAAATAAGTTACAGCTGCATGAATAACGCCAAACAGATAATTGATAACCATAATAAGCAGATTCTAAAGTCATCCACGCAAGCCAACGACGCCGCCACAGCTAACTCTAATACCACTCAAGACAAGAAGACATGCAACTGCCGACAAAAGAACGCATGCCCACTCGACGGAAACTGCCTACAATCATCAGTCATCTACCAAGCTACAGTCACGCGCAACGACAACAACACAACAGAAACATACATCGGACTCACGGAAAACGACTTCAAAACAAGATACCGAAACCACACCGCATCATTCCGCCACTCTAAACACAGAAACTCAACTGAACTAAGCAAGTACATCTGGACTCTCAAAGACAACAACATCGAACACTATATTTCATGGCGCATCCTGTCTTTGCATTCACCGTACAACAGCTCAAGCAAAAGATGCAACCTCTGCCTAAAGGAAAAATTTCTAATCATTTGCCGACCGAAACTTTCTACACTTAACAAACGTAATGAACTCGTGTCTTCTTGCCGCCATAGAAACAAAGCCCTTCTACGCAACAGCTGAACTGTTAAACTTCGCGCCGCATAGATTTGTTATTGTTATTATGTAAATTATTTTGTATATAAGAAGCGATGGTAAAGAATATTCTTATTGAATCGCCTGATGAGTGGGCAACCACGAAACAGGCTTGTCGGGATGAAAGCGTAGTTTATTTGTTTCTTTCCTCCATAAACATATATATATATATATATTTATATATATATATATAATAAAATAGTGAATTGAAGACTTCATCAGCTATAAAAGTGCTCAATAGATAAACTAGAGCGATATGTAGATTTGTAGAGATGGATTACTTGGTCGAAGACATTTATTCACTGCTACTCAGAGTTTCATGCTTCTTACGAAGCAATCATCTTCTTCTTCGTAAGAAGCATGAAACTCTGAGTAGCAGTGAATAAATGTCTTCGACCAAGTAATCCATCTCTACAAATCTATATATATATATATATATATATATATATATAAGATTTTAAATTTCAGTCGGCACCACATTCTGCGATTGTGGTTATGATTGGTTGTATATATATATATATATATATATATATATATATATATATATATATATATATATATATATACCCGTTTGCAAAAAAATGACATTTTTGAAAAATAGAAATATACATATAGCTGTTGTGTTCGCATCACAAATGTGATGACAGGCGGTAGATACCTTTTCACAGTAACTAGAATACCCTTTGCCAAGTGTTCATTACAGCCGGCGTCCGTTAATCTGCACCATTGTTCACGGAAAACATTATTGAATAATTTTACAGATTAAATTATTCAATGCCTGAATATAAACAAATGAGTCACAGACAATTTATTAACTCAAGCCTTTGCTTCTTTTGAGGCATTGCGGATAGCAACGATCTTCTTTGGAGACTGTGAAGCACAAAAGTAGTGGAAAATAGACGTACTTGGATACAAATATCACAACAGTTTAAAAAGAATAGGACAAAGAATATATATTTGTTCTCTTTTTCAGAACATATTGGGGGCTTACTGTAGCCTTTACCGCTTTATTGGCTATTTTTTTGTTTCTTTTTAACCAAGATTCAAGGATTTGTACATAACATTCAGGTTGTTGTACTGACGCCTTGATATAATGATAATCTCTGGCCTTGTCGCTGGTATTGGATGGATTGCTAAAAAAGACGTCAAGAGAATTTCACAGCTGACCCCAGCTCGAATGTCATGAACTACGCAAAGTTCACAGCTGTCATGGCTGGTAACATTGCACTTAAGAAATACCTTGAGGACCAGAAAATCCTTCCAGCCTCGATGTAAAATGCAAAACATTATATATACACAACAATGGCCGCAATCGCTATGATGATTGGTGGGGCAATTATCAATGCTGCCGATTTCACTGGAGGGAACTATCTCGCAAAATACTTGTTCGGTGACAACAGCCAAGCTGCCCTGGAAGAGAAGAAAAAGGCACGACAAGGCCCTTGAAGCCTATCAGTCAGCTTATGCCAAATATCATAAAGACCGCACAAAGCTCCTCGACTGGATTGCGACTATTGGTGGGATTAAAAATCAAGCGAAAGACAACTTCCATGAGACTGACATAGCGCTGGCCCCTTACAATCAAGCCAATTCCACAGAAGAACGAATGCAAACACTTCCCAAAGAGCCCGAGTTCTTTGAATTCTATAAACCCGGCCCTTAACAGAAGCAAGGCGAGCTCTTGTTTATTGGCACGGGTGTGCTTGCGCTTGGGTATGCAGCCTTTCGATTTCTTTAAACCCTAGATATAAATGATGGATGCCAAACTCTCAAAGATCTACTTCAGTCCTCAAGGTTATTGGAGAGGCATTGCCGCTGTAAAAAAGCTAGCTGCAGCAGCCAAGGTATCAGAAGATGTGGCAAAAAAGTGGCTCGTCAAACAAGCCCTTTGGCAGATTTACCTTCCAGCGCCACCCTACATCTCTCGACCAAAGTTTGATGTCTTCTCGCCCAATGCGGTGCATCAAGTAGACCTTATTTTTTGCCTCATGACAAACTCCCTCGTGGGAGGAAGGTTTACAAATACCCCTTGACATTTTTTGATGTGGCTAGCCGTTTCAATGCAGCAGAGCCCTTGACTTCGACAGAGTCAGATGCAGTTGCTAAAGCCTTTCAAAAGATTTACAGGCGCGGGACTTTGAAATGGGCACAACTATTACAGGTTGACCCTGTACGCGAGTTTATGGGGGCTGTGACTAAGGCTATGGAGAATAACAAAACTGCTATTCGCCCTGGGCGTGTTGATATTCACAGAGACCAAGCGAAAGTTGAAAGATTCAACCGAACCCTGACTGAACGCTTGTTTGGCCATCTGTATGCGGTTGAAATGCGCCTTCTCTCCGGTCAGAGATCTACTGAATGGGTTAAAAGACTGCCAGACGTTGTAACAGCTTTAAACAATGAAGTCACTAGATTGACTGACAAAAAGCCTGTGGAAGCAATCAAAGAGAAAGCCGTTTCTGCGAAACCCTCTGCCCCCTATTCTAGACTACGTGGAGACAAGGAGAAAAAGCTCCCTCCCCGAGTAAATGTGAGATATTTTTACCAACCTGGTGAGTTAGAGGGTGGTGGCAGACGGGCGACTGACCCAATCTGGTCTTTGAAAGTCTACAACATTGAAAGGGTTGTTAACAACCCAAATGAACCAGTCGTCTATCACCTTTACGATGGGCCCAAGCGGGGCTTTGTCCGTGAAGAGCTGATGGTTGTACCGAAGACTGAGTTGTTCATGAGCTTAAAAAAGTTCTATTCAAAGTCTGATGTAGCCTCCTTTCTAAGCTCGGTGTTCAGTCTAATGTATGGCTCCATCCAATCCTTCTCGTAGAAAGCCAACACGTTGTGAACCTTCTTGAGTTTCATCCCGAGCTTGAGATAAAGCTGAAGATTTCGGTAATGAAGTACATAATTCTCCTTGTCTCTAAGAGCGAGGAGAAGCTTCTCTGTCCTCTCCTTCCCTAGATTCAACTCTCTCGCAAAGGATTGTTGATTCGGCGACATCCACTCGTTTGGAACTTGTGAGCTCTCTGGGACAAGAGGGTAAGAGTTGTGCTTTTCGTGAAGCCCTTGCGGGTATTCTAAGTCTACCTCAAGAATGAAGCCTGTCCTGTCTATGATCTGCTCTTCGGTTGGCATCTTGCGCATCCAACTGAAGTTTCCGGTTGGAAGACGCTGACCCATGGCAATGCCGTAAAGATTATTTGCATCGAGGTAAAGTATGTAAGAAGTCTCTTTCTCAGGGTTTTAAACACTGAGATAAGGATTGTTTGCCTTGCTGTACCGCTTAATCTCTGTTGAAATACCGCCTCTCATTCCCATATATAATTTTCGATAAACAGATACATGTTAGAGTCGATCAGAAGCTCAAGCTCCATAGATGTGTGTTTCAACAATGCATCCCAGCTCAAGCCAGGGCTTGTATAGTAATGCGCTGGGTCTAGACCGTAATGTTTGACACATGTTTTTCTAAGGTTCTCAAACACGTCTGCAAGGAGAAGAGTGTCTGTCAGCAGATAAAGATGGTCGTAATTTCCGAGGTCCTCGCATTCGAAGGCGTCCTAGACTCGTTTGGCGTGCTCGTAATCTTCATCTGTTATGTGCTCCTTTTTAGGTTTGCTATAGAAGGCCTCTTTCGGTGGTAAAGACTTTTCTTCAAATCGATCGAAAGAGTTCATGTACTCGTAGGGATAGACGCCTTTCCTGAGAAAAAGGCTTCTTTTTACTGGATCTGTTTCGAATTGGTTTATAATCTCGAAGTCCTCTGGCTTGTTTGATGAAACAAGGCTATCGAGGCTTGAAAGCAAAAACTGAAAACGGTCTATGAATCTAAGATTACCTAGGGAGAAAGATATGTATTGCTCCATGTTCTTTGGAATACATTTCAGATCAGAACCAACCTCGGCGATTTGCTGCATCAAGTAGTGAGCATCTTAACCTTTTAGATTATGAAAGACAACTGGGATAATTATTTTCTCTGGATTGATTCTGAAATAGCTCCTGTTACAGGTATTGTGGGCCGCGCCTCGAAACTTTCCTGTAATGTGACAATGGTCTATAACTGCGTCTCTGAATTTCTCTCGCAATAGAGGCTCACCACAATAGAAACAGTTGTTCTCTTCTCCGATATCATCTGGCTTCGGTTTTCTTGGATGCCATTTGCCGATGCTTGCCATAATCGTCTTGTGTGTGTCTAGTTTAAGTAGTTCAGAATAACAACTTCTTTTACTTCTGGGCGCTTTTGTGTACCTATGTATCTTACCATCGTAATCTCCTGTTTGTGGACTGTAATAATCTATCTCATCTCGAACGTTGTAATGAAAAAGATCCTTCTTACAGATGTGGCAATCGGTTGCTGTAAAGAAGCATCACCAGACTTTGTTTTCCATTTGTAATGGGGTTTCACGCGTGAGAGCTTCCCTTATTTCCCTTTCTGCTTCAAGAAGGCCAGATAAAAACTCTCGCACAGTATTTTCTCCTCTGTTAAAGTAAAGATTGAAAACCACACCATCAGACCTTACAACGACAAAGGAAAATCCGCAAGGCTTATGAATCTCTGTCTTTGTGATGCTGCTTTGTTCCGTTGGTGGTATGCATGTGTCTATCTTTCCGATAATGCTCTCACAGTCAGCATAGATTATATACGGCATCTTCATCTGTTTCTGAAAGTTAGTGAAACGAAGGATGTTCTTACCTTTCTCCGGCATCTCGACTCTTGTTGGCCGAGAAGCAGATCCTCTGCAAAGAGAGAGATGTTTCTCAAGAACTATTTCTGATTAGAATCCCTGTAAACATCAAATGCAGAAGTGTGTATGATTGCCTATAGAGTGTTGTTCGTGAAGAAGCCTGCTTAAACTCTTGATATAGCAGTAGTGATAAATTAGTTGCCGATATTCTTATCTATCTTGGTAATAAGCATTACATTAAAACATGGTATATCCTGACCTTCCATGTCGCTAATGTGATAAATCACCACTTTCCCGTCTTTCCGGCCGACGACATTGATTGTAATATTGTTAAGCTTCTCAACCTTGGGTATTTCATGTAAGGGTGTTGGAAATGAAATTCCTGTAAAGTTAAACCCATCGTCTGTTGGATATTTACTTGGTCTATATGAATGTACTACATCTGCAGTTGGATTAAAAGCTGCTCTCATAGCCCACCGCAAACAAGCATTATCTCTGTTCCTGATGTTAATAATTGCTTATTTAGCTTTAAGCTTAGGAGGAAGAGGGATATACGAACCGCCTCTTATTGGATCTTTTTTTGCAAAGTCTAGAAAAACAGTCATAACCCCGTCAAAAGCCCATCCTGAACCTCTTTCTACCCAACCAACAATTTCCTCTCCTTTTTATTTATTTCAACATAAAGTTTTCCTTTCGCTGTTGCTCGATTGAAAGTATTAAGAAGTAATGGATGCCCCTGTTTCAAAAAGCTTTCAACATTTACTTCGCCTTTGGGTGTCTCTTTCTTAAGCTTAACCGACATTGCATAACTAAGCTTTAACGGCCCAAGATTATTAGATTCTTCTCTAATAACCCTAAGAAGCTCATCCTCAATTATGTGATAAAACACAAGTAGATCCTTCTCATGAAAGTCGGCCTGGATTAGCATCTTATAGCTATGCAACCAATTTCGAAAACTGCGATTCTGTTTTATAAGAGTGAGGTGCGCCATCGTCATGTATATACAAGGGTGTATAGATCTATTCAATTCGTGATACCACCGACCAAACTCTCCACAGGAAGGCTCCGAGTGGTGGGTTTAACCGTTAAAAAGAATGCTTTTATATCATTCGAACCTAGAGTAGATAGTAAGTTGCACGCTTCGGTATCACCCAAAATAAGGTATAACGAACTCACATGAAAGCTTCCTGGATATGCACAAAATGATGAGTTCCCACGGGCCGACTGGAAGGAGGCCCGTGGCTGAATCTCATCATTTTGTGCATATCCAGGAAGCTTTCATGTGAGTTAGTTATACCTTATTTTGGGTGGTACCGAACGTGTAACTTACTATCTACTCCTCCTATAAAAGACACACATGGGCTTTTACTTAAGTAGACATACTTGTTTTTGAGGATATATCACTCTCGTTTTCGTATCAGAGAAAGCACTGATCAACAACTGTTCTGACTGCAAGAGAGTGCACGGGATCGCTTTTCTTTAGAATCCGCAATTAAGTTGCCCCTCAAAGTGTGCAGTTTCTTCTTCAAGTAAAAATTAGCCTGCCAGCAGGCTCACTTGTTTGTGGTATCGCGGGAGTATCTTGGCGGCGGAGCCGGCAAGATGAATGGGGCGAGGAAACGTGAGCCTGCACGCGGGCTATTGATTTTTGAATTCCCCGCGTTCGCCGACGAACACAGCTATCCGATTGGTTAAAAATGACAGGCTACATAATTATGACAAAAACCTGGGCGATTTCACATCACACTTCCAAAATGGCGTCTGTGGACTATGTTCAAGAAGCTTTTTTAAGGGGCTATGTCATGACGGTTTTCATGTTTTTGTTTCAGACTGTGTTGGTATTACAACTTAGCATCATATTTCAAGCACGAAATACTCTTGAACACCAAGAACAAGATATCAATAAAATTCTTCTAAAAAGAATAAACGGTAATCAGTCTTTTATGCAAACTTTCTAAAACACATTGAACAACCTTGAAAAAACTGGGCAATCTGTAGTTAGTGTCACTTATTCATAATGAATGGGGTTAGTTTCTAGAGAAACTGTGGTGCTGCGTCGGTGGGGGGTGAATCGCGAGAATTTAGTTTTATCGACTGAGTCGATAAGGTAAATTGACCACCGTAAAAAGATTCAAATAGCTGACGTTTCGAGCGCTAGCCCTTCGTCGGAGCGAATCAAGGAATTGTGGGTAGTGTGTGGTTTTATATAGTAAGCTGTGGAGCTACGCTATTGATGGAAATTTGGTGACTTGAAAAACAAATGTAAATTGGTTGAATGGAAAGCGTTGATTCCGTGCGGTTTGAGAGCCACTTGTTTATAGTTTCATTATACTCGTAAAGCAATTTTAAACAAAACTGGACCATTATTTTTGCGTTTCCACTGTCTTATAGCTTTTTAAAATAACACTAAAAATGGTGACATGGCCCCTATAAGCTTTCGGTCAATTCTGACTTTAGGTTTGATCTAAAACCAGAGCAGAAAGAAGTTATGAATTGTTTACTGGAAGGGACGGATGTTTTTGCTGTGATGTCAACTGGTTTCGGAAAGAGTTTTAACTTCCAGTTCCATATTGACATTAAAAGAACATTTGCACATTCGTCAACAATCATTCGCTCGATTCACGCTTTTTTTTCACTGTTTCTTTGGAGATTTCCGCTCCATCCATGATAAAATTTTGCTGTCTGCAGCGAAATCTCGACGTACAACTTTTTGTCATTTTTGTTTACATTTTGCTTCCCTCCAATAAAATAGTTATCTGGTACATGTCAAATGCCGACTTGACACTTCGCAAGGGGCGGAATTCAAAAGTCAATAGCCCGCATGCAAGCTCACGTTTCCTCGCCCCGTTGGCTTCTCGTCGGCTTCGCCGGCTCGCCCTGGCGGCTCCTCCGCAAAGATACTTGCGCGATACCCCAAACTGTCCAAGGTCTTTGCGTCTCATTACTCTTGCGAATAATGTGTGTGGAAACTCCGTTTATTGATTAAAATGTAGTTGGTGACTGTTCTTTTTTGTTTTGTATTTGTCTTGTTTATGACGAGGTTTATAAAACATTTTCGACTACCTGGTCACCTGGGTTATAATCAATCTATAAAATCGAAGACAATCGATACCAATTAATCGACAATTAATCAGTAGCAATCGGAAGACTTTAAAAATCATCGATGTAGCTTCTCGTGACCTTTAATTGATTACCAGAAATTTTCAATATCAATCGATGGCTAAAATTTTGAATGTTTTCGCGCTGCCGAAAGCGAGGCCCTGTAGAAGCCAAAGAACATTTCAATATGTATTGCCTGGATCCAGGGTGGAGACATTTTTAAATGTGCCTTTGAATGTCCTTTAAATGTCCTTTAAATGTCCTTTAAATGTCCTTTAATGTGCCTTTAAATGTCCCTTTGAAGAATTTAAAAATTCTTCAAAGGGACAATTGTGATATCCTTTCACCGTGTACCGCGTTTTTCTGTTCAACAATCATTACTGTGGCGAGCAGGTTGACAAATACCCAGACAGGTGAAAGAAAGTGAACGAGAAACTAGTTTTACCAGAAAGGACTACATACTGTCACGAGTTTTGACAATTGACAACAATTCATAGTGTTCTTCTTTCCTATGACTGTCCATTGGCCATCGATTGGCCGACATCAGTCGATAGAAAATAGCCAGTTATATCGATTATAAGCCACTTTTAAAGCGCTGATCAATGTGGCTATCAACTTGAAGAAAAAGTCAGGTTTCTTGTCAACACTGGTTTCAAGTTTAATACCATCCTTCGTGATGTTTACTCCCAAGAAAGGAAGCGTGTTTTCCGTATCTGGTTCCATGTTAAACTTTAGTGAATCGACTGTTAACACTATTACTAGCTTAGGGGTCATTACTTGAGACCGGCACGAACTCAGACCGGTACAACTTACTACGATACGAGTGAGTTTGCATTAGACCGGTACAGAAGTAATAAGCGATTACATGTGACCGCAACGAAGTTAAACCGGTGCGATTTCAGACAGGCATGGAGTATTTACATGAGACCGGTATGAACCCCAAGCCAATCATTGTTCAACAAACACAAATATCATACCTGTGCGAATTTATTTCGTGTTAACATGGCGCCCCAGTCTGACTTCAAACTGGGCTGACTCATCTGTGTCGGTCCAGCTCCGGAAATGAGTCGAACCGGTCGACCGAGGTGATTTTTCGAACTGGTCTCAAGTAAAGAGGAATGGAAATTTGTATGGAGTCCGGGTCCCATACATTTTCTTATGCAAAAAATCCTGTACTCAGGAATGTGCATTAAAAGGTATATTTAAGTGGCATGTTGAGTAAAAAATTAAGAAGAGTTTTCTTTCAGGATATCCAAACACAGAGTAGTGGGTTGAAAAACAAGGCGCAGCAGAGTGTTTTTTGACCCACTTCGAGGTGTTTGTATACCTGATGAAACACTCTTTCGAGTGTTTGATATAGCTTCTCAAACTGATCGTTAAATACGGAGAAAATGAAGGAATAAAATCGCCAGAATCTATGCAAATTAAGATCGGATATCCAAACGTCCTTTACGGTGTTGCTTTAACATTTGCTGTCCATATCGTATCAAATCTAAGTATATATTCCTACTTTATTCATGCAATCCATTGGTTGGAAATTAAAACGTATTTTATCGAGGACCCTCTTCTGGGGCGGACTAACCTGGACAGCTTCCATTAGTAATTAATACGTCATCGATGGCTGCATCACTCACAAATCTACATCCTATCGTGCCTTCAAATGTTACCTATAAAGATGGGTATAAAGATCAAGTCTCGTATCATCAGAGTGATCTGGGCGTAATCTTTCATATAAATCATATAACAACAACAAAATATGTAGAAACGGTAAGTGCAAAAATTTAAAATTTTTATCTTGAAAAGTATCTAACTATTAACTACCAACCTTGACGAGAAATAACCATTAAGCCCTCAAGTTACTGATTTCGATTAATTCAGATTGCTTTTTTCTCACTTCGTCTGAGGTAAAAACTATAATGTTTTGTGACGCCCGAATTAGTTACCTTTTTTGCCATAACTGTAAAATTTCCCGCGCGCTCATAGCCCAAGAGCCTGATTGTTTATATTATATTGTTTATACCATGAATGAAGTAATCGTTCACACACCCACGTCTAGCTCGCGGGAAAAGAAATGATTTGGCTTTAAGAAAAAAAATTCAGCCGGGTTGGTTTGCAAGATAGCTGCTTTATCTGTCTATTTTCGGCGAATTGTCGCCGTTTCTAATCAAATATTACATTTGCCATTGCTAAAAAAATCCACACTAGTCAAAGCTCAAACGATTGGAGCAGAATTTGGGACGGTTGTGGACAGGAGGATTTCGGTAACCTGGCAAACTTATTCAAGTCTAAAGAGAACGCGAAAAGCTATACTTTATTCAGCAAACTTTCGTCACTACCACAGAGGAAAATACGCTCATTGTGATGTGGAAAGAAACGTAAGTAAACGAATGACTTGAAAGTTTACTTTATATTCTTCTCTGTGAAATCAAACGTTTCCGTGATGATCAAATTTTCAATTTTCATTTCTCCGGATTTTGAGGCCAAATTGAACATGATAGCTCCAAGTAAAATGTTTCTTTTTTTTGGTTAAATATAATAATGGAATTCGGCGGCTGCACTGCACACGGTTCAGGTCTCACTGACTGTGGTCCCACTTTAGAGTTAAAGCGCGCATGCGTGTTCAATCACGATTAAAGGACACTGTTCCGCCGAAATAACGAAATTGTTATTTGGCCAAATGACACCAAATATACAACTGAATTGGATAAAAAGCTTTTATAGAGCAAAACAGAACAGTAGTTTGGACACAAAGTGCAGGATTACAAGGATTGAAGTGGATTACAGGGGTGGATTCACGAAATCCTACTTAAGATATAACTTAGGCGATATCAGTGATATTTACGAACGATATCTCATGCCCATCCTAAGACTCGCGCAACTTAGAAGCCTCCTAAGTTCACTGCTCCCTGAAAATTATCGATTGCCGTAGATAAACCAATCAGATTTTCTCAAATCGTGGTTATAAATAATAAGTACCGCAAATGTGAATAATAACTGAGTTCGTACAGTTGCTTCCACCATGTCTGAAGCAAATAAAAGAAAGCCCAGCCCAATTTTACGTGCCAAGAGAAATCGACTTTAGTGGAAGGAGTAGCATTTCGCAAAAAAAAAAATCATATTTAATTCATATAACAATGTTGACCGAAATCACAAAACTACAAAAAACCGGGCTTGGATAAAAATTGCCGAAGAAGTCAGCGCAGTTTCAGGAATTTCCAGATATGTGGAAGAAATACGAAAGAAGTGGTTTTCTGAAAAGTGACACCATTATTGACATTGCCCTCTTAAAGCAATCGACACAAGCTGTTGTCCCTCCATATAAAAACATCGTAGGTACACCCATGCCATTTTGCCACGACGTTAAATGCTATCTTTTCTGCATCGCACTCTACTTGTAATGAGTATTAATAGAGTGATAGCTCTTTCTTTTCACGAATGAAGTCTCGTCCTCCTTTGGAGCCTTGATCGGCTCGTGAGTGCAGTTTAAATTTATGTTCGGTGAACACCAAAGATACTCGGCCGCAATGCAGTTAATTTTAATTAATTGGAAATAACCCGGTTAACAACTCTATAATGCGACCGCAGCCATTGTCGATTCTCTGCTCAAGCTTGTTTATTTCTAAAGCGTGATTTCACAGGCTTTAACTCTACAGTGTAACCACCTTGGAGTTACTGGTGGCGAACATTTCGAAAAGTAAAATGTAGTTATATTGGAGAAACCATATACCGTCTCTCGCAAACGTTTCAGTGAAATGTAACAGTGTTTTGGAAGCAAATGTATAGACAAGTTAGCCAACTGAATTTCCTAAATTATAAACAAACATCCGCACAGCTACATTAACCTACCATCAGGTTTAAATTACAAATTTAAGCAAGTGACCACCAAAACGTACAGGTAAATAAGACTAAAACTCCAATTCTGTCTGATCTCATGTTATTTGCAGAAAACCTTTAATAATGCTTTGAACTCCTCAGCTTTGATACAATTGTTTTATTAAACCCCTGAACCACATGCGTAAAAGTTGCAGTTTGATCAAATATTTACTACTTACAGTGTTATCCAAATGAATATTTCTTGTAGCTTTTATCCACTGGTTACCATGGTTTCCCGATGCTTTGAAAACTACCGCATTTCCACTGAAGACAGTGAGGGATCCCATACTGGCGCCATACATATGATACCAAAACTGGAGACAAGCCAGTGCTCCATTTCCAGCTATTTGTATTTCAAGTCTGGCTTTTTCACCACTATTTCTGGGCCAAAACGAGTCAATGTACATGTAGTAACCTGCTTAGCAAGAGAAAGAAAAACCATGGAATTTTGAGGCAACAAATAGAAACAATGACCAAACATATCAAACCAGTTTGGTGTTATTTCTGTGCATTGCAAAAACATTAAAATATAAAAGTAGAAAACGTTACTTCTAATACCCCGCTCACAACATCAGTATATGTAGATTGACCGTGTTTAGAAGTCGCGTTTTACAAGCGCGCTTTAGAGGAAACCCCATCAAACTATACATTTTCTGAAAGCTTAATGCATGTAGAATACAACGATATATTTAAAGATTCTAAAAGTTTAACGCAACCGAGATAGTAAAAGAAATAGCCAAAATCACTGATTCACTTTAATCGCGTTCGTTTCCGCGCGTGAATTTTGGGAGTCGCGCAATTAACATCGGAAAGGTTTTCTTACAGATTGCCCTCCAAAACGATGTCGGCTATTTTTCAAATGTGGCTTAGCTTTCTTTAACACCCTCCTAAAGTTTGATGTTTCGCAATGTTTTCGTATATTTCTACAAAAGAGACCACAACTTTGTAACTGTTGCGAAATTTAAAAAAAAAGCCCGACACCGTTTTTCAAAGGAGGTACCGTGGAATATTCTTGCCAATTTTCAGTAAACGAACTTAAAATGTTCCCTCCTATGTGCACTTTTATTTTATCGAGAAAAAGACGAAAAACCAATTTGCAGCTTGATAGGTTAAGGTGTTAAAAAAACCCTCGTGCTGCATGATTTGATGATGCATTGACAGATGTCGGCATGGGTCAGCTTACAACAACAAACGCGAGATGACAACCTTTT
This sequence comes from Cladopsammia gracilis, assembly GCA_022457155.1. Classification (NCBI taxonomy): domain Eukaryota; kingdom Metazoa; phylum Cnidaria; class Anthozoa; order Scleractinia; family Dendrophylliidae; genus Cladopsammia; species Cladopsammia gracilis. The sequence goes on from JAJGOT010000726.1 coordinate 19,367, forward strand.
ATTAATTAAACAGACGTACACTACTACTGAAACGCGCGAAAACCCGCAAGGGTTATTTTCCGCGCAATCCGAGTAGAAACATTTTATACTAGATCCAGCTTAACCCTCGGACGTACACACAAACGTATACCCCCCCACCCCTTCGTGGGTTGTTGCAGTGTTACAATATTTCGAAAATATTTTACATCTAATAGATAGCCAGTGATGCGCTCTACAAGATAAGGTAAATATTATAGGTTGTGGCGCTGCTGGAGATCCGTGACGCCATTCAAAATGGCCGCCAAGATGAATCAACGAAACAGCAAATACCGTGAGTGATCTATTGCGTATATACATTGGATCAATACAGTGATAAGCAAACAGACCACTGCAAGGACCGATCAAACAATGTGAAAAGGCATTCTCTCGAAATAGCACTATGGTTGGCCAAACCTGACATGAGAGTTTGCCGACAATTTATTTACAGCAACAAACAAAAATTTATTACATATATAAACTTAAATACAGTTGCCGTGCAAATTAGCAAAAAAGCTATTCGAGGCAGGAAAAAGTAATGTAATTGCAAATAATAAAGGTAAGACAATAATATATATATAGTTAGGCTTAGCCTAACAGCGGCGCCCTCTGAAGACCCTCTGAACAAGCTTAACCCATTGACACCTGAGGATTTTTACGTTTTTGAGTGATTTTCTGCATACACACGCCCCATAGGATTTCGTGACTTCATATTTGGAGTTACCATTGAAAGTGCTGCTGTTCTAAAACACTGAAGGCTCGACTTTACTGCAAACGTCATTCTGACGTTGGCATTTTGCTTTGTTGAATTGCAATAAAGTCTTCAATATGGTGTTTCTGCGATTTTTGGTAAGTCCACAGCCATTTTTCATCTTTAGTAGCTGCCAGATGAGCATCATTAAGCTTGAATGTAGTTCAGAGTCCTTTTTCTCAATGAACCGAGTTAGGTGTTGTACTTCGTGAACGAATTTTGCTCGTGGCTCGCGGAACTGGAAAAATGGCCGCCAGGAAACGAAATAGCTTTGGAACTCGACTCTGGATGCATATTTTGGAAGTTGCGACCACAGAAGAACACAACAAGCGCGAAATTTCGGCGGTGGGTCGAAGTGGCTGTGGACTTAGTATAAATATGAAATGTGTGGCGGACGGAAGGAACGCTGTCGAAAAATCTCGTTATTTCCCAGCATGCAGTGCGGTGGTGATGTTGAAAATCGAGGCAAGGTGAGTATGCACTAGAATAAGAAGCTGTAGCTCGGCCCAAGCAACGAATAAGAGCAAAAAAATTCACTGCTAAGCTAGGACTAGGACTGAATTTTGCTGTTAATGTTGACTTTTGGGTTTACCACGATGATTTGAATAAAACAAACTGAAGGCAAAAACGTGATTTTTGTTGTTTTTCTGTGACGTTTAAAACGGCAATTTTTGTTATTGTCCAAATTTAAACGCTCATATCCTGCAAAATCACTCACTTTTTTGTGTTTATTGGGTATCTCAATTTGAAAGACTTTCTAGTCAATGCTCACAACTGCTAGCTAAGGCAATGTTCGCACGATTGAGAAAGTTACAATTTTTTAAAGCAGTGGAGTCTTGTACGGGCGGTTAAGGGCGGTTCAGGTGTCAATGGGTTAACTAAGATGAAACTTAACTAAGGGACCGTTCATTATTTATGGGAGGGGGGATGGGTTGGTTTTCAGATCTAAATTAGGTGAAAATTTGGGGGTGACTATATTGTTGTCTTGATATTAAAAACTGTGCTTCTAATATCATATTTAGTTTTAAGCATACAGGTGTAAATTTGGGATATGATGGGCTTGGGGTTCTTGTGTGTGTTTTTTTCTTTATTGAAGCAATTCAGCCACTTGGTCCACTGTGCATTTGAATAACTAGAGTTGACTTTTATAGTTGTTTATTAATATCACAACCAAGACTCAGCTGGGCTATATAAAGGTTTATTGCAATATACAAAACCACTGCTTCTGAGCAACCCAGAAACCGGGAATGGTGCACGTGGGTGGGTTCACTCACTTATAAGGCAAACTGATAACTACAAGATACTACTAACAGTTCTTCAATTTAATGTCCACGTAGCAGATAAAGAAAATTCATTTGGCTAGGGTTACAAATACTAATACTTTTAACGCCAATCACTAAAACCCTCAGTTTAATACTGTTACAATCCTGTGATATGTTTAATGGTGGGTTAAAACTAGTAACGTCATGTACAATTATGGCAGAACCAAATAAAGAAATAAACATTCTAAATCATGCTCCATGACTGCACCAAAATACTGTGCAAAAAAAATTCCCCAGGACCCCCCTTTTGCAGTGGCTAAAATTTCAGGTTCCCCATTTTCTCACCCATCCTCCCATCCCATAAATAATGAACGGTCCCTAATAGGTGAAAGGTCGGAAGCACAAGAATTAAGATTAATATTGACGACCGGGCTATTTTTAAATTTTAGCAATTCTCAAAAACAGTATTACCCGACCGTCCGCACAGTACATTTAGACCGTACAAAAGTTCACAAAAACAACTTTTTCTCCGTCTAGAATAACTATTACCACTATTCCGAAAATATAGTTGTTGCTTGTCAAAAAATGCCCGAGAAACTGATTTGGAAATCAAAATTGCAAAAATACACAAAAAGCATATTTGCATAAGGCGACGCGAGTATAAAATCTAAGACTTGTTTTGCTAATATAAAATCGCTTTTCAATCTCTGTAATGAATGAACAAACACATAAAAATGGCAACACAATCTTCTTTCGAAAAATTGTATTCAAATCTCCATTAGTTTATGTTTAAAAGCAAAACGCGTACAAGTTATAGCGCATCTAGGCCGAGCCGTGTCTTCGATGAAATTCAAGAAATTAATACAACTGAATTTAAGCTACAAGTTTATAAACATTCTCCAAAACTAACAAGAACACAAACAAACAGTCAATCACAGATTGATATCAAGATAAATTCCCATCGAAAAATGTAATTTGTTTAACCTTTAAGTCCCTCCGGCGACTACTGTACTTGAAAATTCTTTCTTAGGTTAGGTGGTTGGTTTGATGCAGACCTCTTAAAAGATTTTTTTTATAAAATCATTTAAACATTTTTAGATCAGTTTCAAAACGTGTTTAAGTTAACATTAAAAATACTGCTCGCAAAAATAACACTATAAGTTTAAATGTTGTTTAGTTTAAAACAAGTTTTATTAAAAGGAACGTTTTATGACTTTAATTACCATTCCAGGTCGTCTGAATAGCAAAAAGATTCAGAATAGAGGCTAAACACGTTGTCAAACTAAGCATCATTGAAACAATTTAGGCGTTGGTTTGGACACGTCTTTATTGGTATGTTTACCTTCGCATAACAAGGAAGATGATAAACAGCAGTTCACAAAAAAACATTTGGGGTAACATTTCAAATTCAATCAATCGATCAATCAATCAATGAATTAACATTGTTTCAACACGGTAAAACGGCTCAGTAAAACTGTTTTTCAGACATGCCGTGCAGTTAAATATAATCTAATCTAAAATATAACAATATATATACATATATACATATATATATATATATATATATATATATATATATATACATATATATATATATATATATATATATATATATATATATATATATATATACATATATACTCGTAGACTTGTGAATGGCCTCGCAAACAGTGCTCACCTAAAATCTTTAATTGGAGGATCACTTGAAATTTGTCGTATAAACTTGATTTGTAAAGGTCAAAAAAACAACTCCAATTTAAATTAAAATTTTAATTAGCTCGACGTTTCGGCCGTCTCGCCTTCCTTCAGGAGCGTTATGATGGTTTTACAGGTAATACAACATTAAAGCTTCATTCAACGGAAAAAAAGAACTAACGTCTAAACTAACTATTAACTATGTGTCACCGAAAAAGCGAGTGATTTATGTGACAAAACGGTAAAAGAAAATTCTAGAACTAATCCGCGCTTATTAATATTATTATAATCTAGTTTAATATTATTATTATCATTATTATTATTATTAGCCCAAAGCACCCATTTAGGGCACCCAGGACCTAGGTTGCCAAGGATTTACAGTGTTGCAGTTGCAGTCGATCGGCCAGTTGAGATGTAATATACGCAATTTTAAAGATTAAAATTATGATTATGATTATTATTTTTATGACAATGATCAGTTCATTTTAAAAATGTAATGTTGAGGAGTCTTTCATTATTAAATATTTTGTAATTATTATACATGTGTTGTAATTATATTATTATTATTGTTATTATTATTATTATTAATTATTGTAATTATGAATATTTTTAGCATTCTAGTAGATTAATAACTGTAAACGTAAAATTGTTTGATAATTTGTTAATAAAGATTATTTATTATTTAAAAATTATGATTGTTATTATTATTATTATTATTATTATTATTATTATCATGTGTTCTCTATATAATTATGTGTTCTCCATGCGGGCCGGGTCCAAACCATGGACCTAGGGCACCCATGAGGCGCTGTGTGGAGGCCACACTACTTAGCATTGCGGGGAAAGGGTCTTGCGCAGGATGTTGGCTGTCCCAAGTAGTGCGGTTTTCTGAATTTCGCAGAGGTTGATGTTGCCAGGGATGCTAGTGACTATTTGTTCTATGCCTTTCTTGATCATCCCCAATGCACCTACTACCACAGGAATGTTTGAGTTTTCGTCTGCCACATTCTTGCTATCTCAAGTTCTAGGTCTTTATATTTGGATGTTTTGTCAGAGAATTTGGTGGAGATGTTTTTGTCAGAGGGAATGGCTACAACGATAAGTGTGCATATCTTGTCCTTGTTGTTCTTGATGATAATGTGAGGGCGATTTGCAGAAATTTCTTTGTCTGTATGAATGGGCATATCATACAGGATGGTGATGTTGTCCTTTTCTTCTACCTGTTTTGGATTAGGTTCATACCATTTGTCTGCTGTTTATATTTCATACTTTTGACAGATGTTCGAATGAACATAGGTTGCCACTTTGTTGTGCCGGTGTATGTATTCTGTTTTTGCTAGTTCTGGGCACCCTGAGACAATATGGTCGATTGTTTCTGGGAATTTGTTGCAAATGCGACACTGTGGGTCTGCCTCATCCTTGATAATGTAGTGGTGACGTGCTTTGGTGGGGAGGGCTTGGTCTTGTGCAGCTACAATGAATCCCTCTGTTTCAGCCTTGAGACCAGAGGATTTGAGCCATTGGTTTGTTGCTTTCATATCAACATCAGCTTCTGTAAGTCGTAATGGGTACCTTCCATGCAATGCTTTTCCTTCCCAGTTTGTTTGCAGTTGTTGAAGAGCCTGGTGTTTTGCGGCTGTCTTCACTCTCTTTGCGTCATTGTTGCTGCCTCCTCGTCTTCAGGTGGCATCTCTTTGAGGTCAAATTCCTTTTTGAATTTTGCAGCTTCTTTTGGGATGGAATAAAGTTCTTCTTACTTTCGTGTTGTTGGACGAAATGAAGAAGTTGATCCTTGGTTGATGCCAGGTAAGCTGCCAGGCCAATGGTGGTGGTCTTGTAAGTCAACTCCACTTGGGTAAGGCCTCGTCCACCTTTTTCCCTAGGTAGGTACAACCTGTCCACATCCGCTTTGGGGTGGTGCATTTTACCCATTATTATTATTATTATTATTATTATTATTATTGTTATTATTATTATTATTATTATTATTATTATTATTATTATTATTATTATGTGTTTATTTCTTTAAGGCTCAGGCACGATGTTCTGTCTGGTTGCGGCGCAAGTTCCTGTTCACTTGACGCCCCAGCTCCTGCTCAAGCTGCTCAAGAAGAACATCCTCTTCCCCAGCAAAACGACGACCTTGTAGACGGTCGAGCGCAAGCTCCTCCGCCAGTCAAAAAAACCGGCTGCTGAATTGGTGGGTATCTGATTTGATCTTTTTGCTACAGTGGAGTGCGGTGGTTATCGCCAGTTTGTGTGTCACTCCCATTTATTCTTTTCTTCGAGTTTCTCTCGTCGGTTTTAGGGCGGTTAGCTTTCGTGTAGCTAGCGTGTGCTGTCTCGCCGTATTCATTGTTATCGTCGAATCGTTGTTTCACCGAATATCGTTGTCAGCACGTGGTTGTCTCACAGGAGTTAGTTGTTGTTTGCGCGTTTACGACTCGTCAGTTTTACCCGTTGTCACGAGCATGTCTCGCCAATTTTATTTTGCTGGGATAGCTAGTTTTATCCCGCTTGATTTTGTTGCTATTACATGTTGTTTTGCCAAATTTCACTGTTAGGGCGTGGTTGTCTCGCCTGATTTTACACGTTGTATTGCCTCGACAGGTTCAGCTGTTCGAGCGAGTGTGTGTCGTCTATAGCCCCCATAGCGAATTTTATTATTATAGCCAGTTTGTTTCACCAAAGTTCTGCTGTATATCTAGTTTCCCCCACCGAATTTTTGTCATTACGAATTCTTGTGCTATTGATAGTTTGTCTCGAGGAATGTTCGTGCATGATAGCGAGTTGGTCTCGCTGAACTTACGTTATAGCGGGTTTGTCTCATTCAGCTTACACGTGTAGTTTGTTTCGTCGAATTTACATCGTGGGGGGGGGGGGGGGGGTGGGTACAACAATGTTTTGTACGGGGATGCTCCGCCCCGAGGTTCAAACCCTTACCCTTTTATATACCGTTTTTGACAGAAACGGTACCCCTTCCATATACCTTTTATAGAAAATGGTACCCTTTTCATTTACCTTTCAATGAAAATAGTATCCCTTTAGTACAACCTTTAAGTGCGTCTGTGTGATATATTTTGAAAGGCCCTTTTTATAATACTTAAATGGCAGTTTTCCCTACTTTTTTATGTTTCAACGGCGTGCTTTCGCCACCCTTTCCTATTGTTCGTGAAATCCCCAACCTTTCATATACTTCAACTCGTGAAATCCCGACACTTTCATATGCCTCCAGCCTAAAAACAGGTACCCCTTTCGGGAGAAGCATCCCCGTATAGCCCATTATATGAGTACCCCCACCCCCTCTCCGCTCCTCCGAGATTTACGTGTGGTGACGAGTTTGACTCGTGTATCTTACGTGTTATAACGAGTTTGTCTCGCCTGTTGCTTGTGACAGCGAGTTTGTCTCGCCGAATTTACGTGTGGTAGCGAGTGTGTCTCGCCGAATTTACGTGTGAGGCGAGTGTCTCACCGAATTTACCTGTGATAGCGAGTTTGTCTCGCCGAATTCACGTGCGATTGCGAGTATCTCGCCGAATTGAACGTATAATAGCGAGTTTGTCACGCGGAATTTACGTGATAGCGAATGTGTCTCGCCGAATTTACCTATGATAGCTAGTTCGTCTGGCCGAATTCACGTGCGATTGCAAATGTCTCGCCGAGTTTAACGTATGTTAGCGATCTTGTCTCCGTCTCGACGAATTGTCATTGTTACAGCGAGTTTATTGTTGCTTTTGCGAGATTGTCTCGTGAAATCAGTTTCATTGTTTATAGCGTTTGTCTCGCTTAATTCAGCCGTCATAGCGAGTTTATCCCGCCGAATTTAGTATTTATAGCGGCCTGATATCTTACGATTCATATATGCGTTAGTGCGAGTTCCTTTCTAGCCGAATGTATCTCGTATTGCGGGTTTGTCCCATCAAATTTCAATTCTCTGCGAGTTTGTCTGGCAGACTTTGGTCACTCTAGACTATATTTCTAATCTTCCTCGGTACGTTAAGAAACATAATTTCCAAACAACTTTGGACGACAAGAGTGGATACGATCACGTCGCGCTCTCGGAGGACAGTATTACCTTTTTCGGTCTGGAATTACAGGGTTGGTACTTTGTATATCGTACCATCTAATTCGGCTGGAAAGCAGGCGCGTATCTGTATCATACAATCGGCTTGGCCGCTACAAGCTACGTTAGGTTACTCGGGGTTCCATGTAGCCAGTATATCGATGATAGACACGTCGGGCAGCTCTCGGTTTCCCACAAGTCTCTCAGCTCGTTTACTCCATGGTCCGATTTTGAGCTTGCGGAAGCGGCTGTGTTCATCTGCATCTGCAGTTCTCGTATTTTTTAGTATATTTTCTTGGCCTTTCCAAGTCCTCCCTGACCCCGTCTCGCATCGTTAAATTTCTTGGTTTTCTGGTAAATTCTGAACTGTGTGCCTTCATCCTGCCAGTAGACAAAAAATAAAACCATGCGTTGTTGCGCGAGCACATCCTATCTAATCGTACTGTTTCAATCAAGACACTTCAACGTTTTGCGGGTAAAGTATCTTCCTTCTGTATTGCGGTCTCTGCGGCTCAACTTTTCACCAGGGAGATCTACCTTGCCACAGAGGGTTTCCTCAAATCGTCCCGTTTAGTCAAAGTTTGATTTACGAAAGAAATTGAGTACTGGCGTTTCCTTGATTCTTGGGAAGGCCACCTCTCTTGGCTGACTGAGTACCATGCTCGCCTTAAGGTTTTCAGTGACGCGTGGTGTAATTGTCGTCCCAGATAGTCCACCTTTCAAGATTCGCGATTATTGGACGAAGGAAATGCGCGATCTCTCGATTGTATTCAAATAAGCCCTTGCTTTTGTCAATGTTCTCAAGGCTGGAAAATCTCTTGTTACCAATGCCTGGGTGGATGCCCACACCGATTGCATGGCCTTCCTGCAGTCTTGGCAAAGACAAGGAGGGAAAAGTAAACTGCTCAACGACGCCCTTAATGAATTACACGAGGCAGCTTTTGTTTGCAATTCAGTTCTTTCCTTCCAATTTGTTCCCTCACATTCCAACCCTGCAGACTTCCCGTCTCGAGAATTGTCGGACAAAGATTGTATGCTGTCGTGGAAGTCCTCAGGCTGGCAACGAGTGAAGCAGCATTTCGGTCCTCACACTATATTTTATGTCTTTGGATTTCAACATTCACGTCGATTCTGTGAGGCGTCCACTTCGACAATTCACACCGTTCTTTACTCCACAACCTTGTGGGGTTAATATATTTGCCCAGTCCATCGCCTCCACCGAGAACGCTTACCTTTTTCCCCATTTTGTCTCATTGGACCGGTCTTGAAGTTCTTGCTGGAATCAGAAGTTGACTTAGCATTGTTGTCCTAAAGTTCTTTCCTTTCCCATTTCGGTGGCCTATCCTATCTGAACAAGGGCATTTCACGGTTGGAAACAAGGGAGAATCAGATATCCTAATTTTTCCGTCATCCGCCGGAGACTTCGTTACTCGCCCACTGCAATGGGAACTTCTCGTATTCAGTATCCAGGGATGTTTGACATTTTGGTTTCATTTCTTTCGGATAGATTCATCGTCCCCGGATCTGGCGACCGGCTGCCCCGTGTCCCCAGTGTCCAAACCTAAATGATGATACATTTAACTTTTGTCAGAGGTGTGGATTCAGAAAAGAGACAATAACTTTTGTTGATTCTTCTATGACCCTCAAAGTTGATCTCAAGTTGATTGAAGGCCGTCTTAATGAACTCAAAAAAGCAAGTCGGCTAAGCCGTACGTAAAGCAAAAAACGTCACTTCACCGTCAACTTCTTGTTTTCTTGCGTCCTTAGCCATTCCTAAATCGCTATCTTCGGCGTCTTCAGCAGAAATCTTGACCCTATTCAGTCTGGCCTTTTTTGAGTTCCTGAGCCTTGGAGGTCACATTGTGCCCCCCTCATAACTTCAATAACATTAAGGCTATGACAATGAAACCTAGAGGGTACATAGTACGTCCAATACTTTCTCCTTTGCGGTCCGCACAATGGAACGATGACGTCATATGACGTAGTTATTAGGTAATTAGTTATACGGTTTCCATCTTGGATCCGCCATCTTGGATTTCTGAATTTTTTAAAGCCTCTTAATAACCGTCTAAATTGACTCAAAATTAATCAAAACCAATAAATAAACGCTAAATGACGTAAAAATATTAAACGTTATGCCAATAAACATTGTTTTTCTTCATTCAAAGGTACAATATAGAAATTTTCAAAAAACATGGCTGTCAAAATCTTGTTGCTATGGAAACATCAAGTCACGTGATCAATAAATTGTCATATGAAATTGTTGCCAGATAAATTTTAGGAAAAGTCGCAAAGTTTGATGGCGTTTGAATACATATTAACCGTATCCAGACCGGGGGGGGGCTTTTGGAGCCCGCCCTCGAACTTTGAAGTTGTGTCGTTTCAAAACAGTCGATGCAATGACCACCAAATTTGGTGAATTTTCCTAAAATTTATCTGGAAACATTTTCCCGTTAGTGTCCTTTGTCCACCGACATTGCCGTTTCCATAGCAACCGCTTTTTGACACCTATGTTTTATAAAATTAGCATTTTTCGCTTTAATCCAGATTATTTCAAAGTTTTCTTATTGAATTGATATTTTCCACTTAATTTAGCTATAATTGATCACATTATGTATAATTGTTTATTAATTAAGGTTAATTAACGGTTATTTTAGGAAAATGAGGAATATGAAAAGTCAAAATCCAGGATGGCGGATCGAATTTTTACTATAGGTCTTTTCTCTCTATAATTTTCTTATTGACTCTTATTTTGGATTGTAAAACATTTGCCCACAATAAACTAAGCTTTAGCAGTCCATTTGCTTTATTTTTCGGTGTTTTATCGAAATAAACACGTTTGGACTAATTCAAGATGGCGGATCCAAGATGGCGGACAAAAAAATGGGAAATTTATTTACCTGTCTGTGTAATTCCATTATCTCTAAACATTTATTTTCAAAATATCATAAAAATGTCTTTTTCACTTGAGAAAGCTTTTTTGAATTCATTAGGTTCAAGATTTTAAGAAAATGTACACATCACTTCTATGACGTCACATGTTGTTACCATGGCAACAAAGTGTAAGAATTCATTAACTTTTACTCCTGCATCAATATGTGAAAGTTTGGTATGAACACTACCGTTTCAGTTGGTTATTTCACTGTATATGACGTCATAATGATATCATAATGACGTCACTCTTATTGTTAACAACAAAAACAGTGTTAGTAAACATAAAACTTTTATCAAATAGGTAGCTGTTAAAGTATTGTTGTTATATGTTCAAAATTGAGAAAATATTGATGAAAGACTTTTAGCCAATAAAATCGACTATACGACGTCATAATGACGTCACGTTACGTCATTATGACACCAAAGTATCTGTAGTTACTAGAATTCGTGACAACATTATTCTGTGTAAATTTAGTTTCCATAGCATAAGCGGTTTCAAAGTTACATAGGGGGGCTTCCGGAACCACCCCCCCCCCCCCGTCCCAGGCGGTAAAAAAAGCCCGATCTGGATAGGGTTAAAGAAGTTATGAATGTTGAAAGTTAGCGCGGGCGCTTTGTGACCACCCCCCTCCCCACCCTCCACCCCAGGCTGATTAGGGTTAAAGTTCCTTTTGTGGAAAGATAAGTCAGGACGAACTAAGGTGGATCGAACTTCTGGGCCAGAGCTAGGCAAGCTAAACTCCTCATCTAGACTATCTGCCCATCTAGACTATCTGCCGGAACAGTAGAAAGTCTTATTGGAAAGTTTCGTGATATTTTTATAGATGCTGGGCTTGGTGGGGAATTGGATGAGGTGCAGGCAATCCCGTTTCGCACACCTCTATTAAAGATTATCTAAGATCAATAAAAGAGGAGCAGGTTAAGGCCACTCTAGTGAATTAAGGCCTGGGTCTTAATTGGTTTTGACCTTTTAGTTCATTTTCCAAACTCGCCCTTTGAGACGTAATGTAGGAACAAATGATGGCTAAATAATATAAAGTATAGAAACTAGAACAAAGAATTTGAAAGTGCCTGGTCTCGTGGCTGACCACGTGGCTGATCACGCCCTTTATCTCGAAAAAGCACAAATAAAGATTCCCACCACTAGCTGCATTCCCAGATTTAGTTTTTCTTTATAAAAACATTCAGCATGGGCAGGGATTAGGAAACCCGGCTGGAATGGTTCGGATCGTTGCACTGTTCAAGCTAAGTGTTCTTTCCTGTTTTTCACTCTTGCCAGTCCTACTCAAACTTGGAACCGGTTCAAAAGAAAACCGTTAAATGGTTTTCTCTCATTCCACCCGCTGTTCCAAGAACAATACTGATAGCCATAGTAAGGACGTAAAGTTTCTTAAGAAAACTATTGCTTACTGGTGGGAATTGGGCGTCAATGTTCACGTGATGAAAACATCCACAATATTATATATACATTTTGAACAATTTATGTTTGCGGTTTGGACTAAATTGTTATCTAAGAGATACCTCTGAATCCGTTTAGGTTAGACCACCCTCTTTTAAATCGACAGGGACCCAGGCCTTAATTCACGCGAGCAGGGTTCGCCCCAAAAAATCTGTCCCGTCGTTCTTGGATAAGCTTCAGCGTTTGGCGGAACATATTTTGTCTGAACTTCGAGCATGCGGGATTTCACCCGTCTATTTATATTTAAAATAAAATATCAGCAAGACCACAGCGAAAGACCGTTGAGTGGTGCCGGATCTCCTAGTTGTAGACCTGGATCAGTACAATAATTACTTGTACAAAATCAGAAAACGGCAAACTGATCCTTACGGCGATGAAAGAGTAAATAAAAGAATAAAACAAAATATATATATATATATATATGGCACATTGTATACATAATTGTATGTTACGCTCACTGTTCATACAGTTTGAGCACTCTCTGGATTGGGTGGAGAGCCTCATAAGAGGTGTTCACTATTGGCATATTGCTTCGCTCACTGCTTGCAGTTTGAGCACTCTCGTGACTCCACAATGCAATCCAACAATGTGTAACCGTACATCCTGTGCCCAAGTTCAGGAGGTTGCCATAAAGCCATTATGGTAACAACCGGGAGGGCACATTGTATACATAATTGTATGTATATATATATATATATATATATATATATATATATATATATATATATATATATATATATATATATAATTTGCCCAATATTTCGGTTTGAAAACAAACCTTCTTCAGGGGCTAACAGAAAAATGAAAAATGAAGTTAAAACTAAAAGTTCGTTACAAATAAGAGTTTGAAATTTTGAAAATAAAAACAATAGATTATTATTGTTGGAGGAGACTAGGTGTCGTATGTCAATGAGTTTCGTCACGTCTATTTATTCCTAGAGGAGATAACGTTTTCCCTTTGTGTATCAAATGAGCCTCTCTCGCCTTTCTCACTGCGTCACGATTGCTGCGTATGAGTTCAAGTGGGATTAGAAGAACATCATTGATTGAATGTCCAGCTTGATTGAAATGTAGGGAGACAGGAGTGGGATCGTTGAGTTGATGATGGTTTATGATGGAACGGCGGTGTTCTCCAAATCGTTCATTAAGTTGCCGTTTGGTCTCTCCGATGTATTGGCATTTACATTTCTTACATTCAATCAAGTAAATAAGATTTTTGGATTTGCAGGATAAGTTGTCGGTGATTTTTCTTTGTTCATTGGTTGCGGTAAAAATGTAATTTGTTTGGCCTTCTTGGAGAAAAGGACAGGTGAGGCAACGTGGATGGTTGCATCTATAAACTCCGGCATGTTGTTGCGCGTGAGGTGTATTATTGTGGAGCGTGGAATACACCAAAAGGTCACGAAGGCTTGCGTGACGTCTGTAAGCAGTAACTGGAGGCACAGGGAAGGCGTCTTTGCAGTTCGGGGAGGATTGAAGGATGTTAAGGTGTTTTTAGGACTGAATATATTTTACGAAGAGCAGGGTTGAAGGTTATAACAAATGGCGTGTGATCTGTTGTGGAATTTGTGTGTTCCTGTTGCTTGAGTGGTTCGTGCCGTGGGATGGCGCGGACTCTGGTTACGGCTCTTTGTAGGGAGGGTCGGCTGTATCCTCGTTTTATAAGATAATTAACACGTTCTTTGCTACGTTGATCAAAGAAGGTGTCGGTTGAACATATGCGGCGTATTCGGAGAAGGAGGCTGAATGGGATAGTTTTCTTGGTGTGGTTAGGGTGACAGGAAGACTTGAGAAGGTACTGATGTTTGTCAGTGGGTTTTGTACGTAGATCTGTGTAGATTTGGTTGTTGCTGAGGTGTACCAGTACATCTAGGAAGGGTAGGGACTGATGCAAAGAAACTGAATATTCATGGGTAAACTTGATGTTAGAGTGGATGGAATTTAAGTATCCGATGAAGGTTTTAAGCTTCTCCTCTCCTTCTGTCCAAACCATGAAGATGTCGTCTATGAATCTACGCCAGACGAAGGGTTTGAAGGGGGCGTTGTCAATTACGTGTTGCTCAAATTTGCCCATGAATACGTTTGCGTATGAGGGTGCCATACGAGTTCCCATTGCAGTTCCGTGAATTTTTAAGAAATGCTCATTGTTGAAGGAAAAATTGTTCATGCCAAGTATCATTCTAATGAGATCACAGATGCGTTCAGTAGGTAGTGTTTTGTTTTGACGGGTGTTAAGGAAATGGCGGCAAGCTTCAATGCCTTCGTTGTGAGGAATGTTAGTGTATAGTGAAGAGACATCAAGGGTGACAAGAATGGCGTTGTCCGGTAGAGGTCCCATTTGTTCAAGTTGAAGAAGAAAGTGTGTAGTATCTTTGATGTAAGAGGGAAGAGACTGTACGAGGGATTTGAGGTGGTGGTCGACAAATTTAGAAATTCGCTCTGTAGGATGGCCATTGCTAGATATAATGGGGCATCCAAGGTTGCCTTTTTATGGATTTTAGGAAGAATGTAGAAGCGACCAGCCTTAGGGTCGGGATTAGAAGTGAAGAAGGATCCGTTCGCCGTTTTCTGATTCTTTATATTTACTTTCCCGAGACCTTTGTTTATTCTCCATCAATTTTCTTCTCCGGGGACCGCTCTTCGGATTTGGGAAGAGCACTGTCCAGAGAAGGTTTGTTCTGCCCTCAATCTTCTGGTATCCTTTTAATCATACATTTGGAAAAACATTGCGTGGAGACTCTGTTAATACATTTGCAGTCAAAAAAGCGCTGTGACAACCATGCTGTGTGTCCAGTTCGAAATTTTGAACGTTATTTAAGAATTTCTAAGCTTATTTTATTTATTGAATGCAGACCTTAGTGATGGGCATCTAAAGGAAAGAGCATTTTAGAGGATCCGTTCGTTGGTTCAGCTGTAAATAATAGATTAAAGTCGTATCTTCGCGCAATTAATGCCGAAGGCGAAACTCCCCACAGCTCCCGTAGTGGCTGTTCTATTACCCTCTACTTTCTCGGGGTACCCAAGGAGTCAATCGCTAGTCATGTTGGGCGGGAAAGTACAGAAATGGTAGACCATTACAGCGATCTTAGAGATATATTACTTCCTGGTGCCCCGGCATCGGTGCTAGCCAGCAGCGCTTCAATTGATGTCACGTTCAGTGTGGTCGCTGCCTACAAAGCCTGTAATGATGTTTCTGTTTTTCAAAAGGCCTTCCCTAAGATTTATCGATTCTGCAATTGCCTTGCATCTTGTTGTACATCTACAATACTCGCTACATTTGTTGGGAAACATGTGGGTCTCTCTCCCTCCTCAATGTTGGTTTGACATTTAGTGATCTCAGAGCCGCAAAAATTCAACATTGTGAGGGAAGGATGCCAACTGTAGGGTGGATTTGTTTTGAGCGTGAGGTGTCCCAACTAAATGTGACGAGGATTGTAGTTCAGGCTGAGTTTAGTTCATTAAAATATTAGTGGAAAGTACCGGAGGGAGGAGTTTCGGAGTTATGGGAGGACGATAGAGGATCTTCAGGTTTTGGTGCCATTTTATGGCTCCCTACTGGAGTTACTAGGGGGTAATCGCCAACAGACTGATTCCCCCCATATCCTATCTCAACCCAGGCATTGTTTTGCGGGAGATCCCAGTGAAAATATGTTACTGTTTGCACTGTTTGCACTGTTTTACTGTTTTTTCTGTTTTTCTTCATTTCTATTTTTGCTGCCAAGTTCTAAGTTTTGTTTATTTTTCCTAAACAAACCAGCTAGCGGCTTTACAGCATTTTTTTATTTCATTAAATAAGGCCGAACGGTGTTATAATTGTGAAATAAAAATAATAATAATAATAATAATAATAATAATAATAATTTGTTGTAATGCTAGACATGGGCAAAACACACAGACAAACAATTCGTCGATTTTATGTATAGTTTAAAAAACGAGCAGTAGTGTATTATCAGGTTTAAAAACTCGAGGCGAAGCCGAGAGTTTTTACACCTGATAATACACGTGCTGCGATTTTTTTGAACGGCTTCAAAAACATTCTTTCAACAGCGTGTCCCTTCGGAATTAAAACTTTTGCGCTTTTGTGCAACGAGGAAATTAGCATACGAGAAAAACAAGTAGACTAGACTGATTAGCATACAACACATGTGCCACGTCTTCGACGAAGTGACCATTGCTTCCCGGCTCCTGTCGAAAGTTTTGGGATGTTATAGTTCTGAGGGAAAACATCTACTGAAAAATGCTTTACTAAAGTTGTCACGTACGGTAGATAAAACGGCTGACAATTTTTTTTTCAGAGGTAGAGAACAAGTAGAAATAAGCAGCTTGCATCTGCGAACCAGTCGCTTACCTGGCAATTGACACGAGGGCGCTGGTGTCATTCAAATAACGGCTCACTTGTTAAACTGTTGGTTGTTTATTTTGTTGAGAGGATTCCAAATAGAATGGCGAAAGACCAGATTTCGTAAAACAGTACTGCACAAAAATATTAAAGTCACCATTTGTTGCACTAAGAATCCTGAACAATTACTATCCATATCAGTAATCTTTATATAAAGATTACGTGTGATCTTAATATAAATATCACGGTCATTTTAAAATCATTCTCATTAAAAATTCAGCGATAATTGCATTGTTTGCCCATTCAGCCCCGAACTCCCCTGTGACTGAAATCAAAGCCGCCACCAGGCTATACGATGCGCGATTTAGGGGTAACACTTATTCTTTTGTTAAAACAAAAGAATATTAGAACATAAAAGAACGACAATACAATAGAATACAATACCATAGAATATATTAGAATACATAATTTTACCTAATGCAATGGAGGTGTACAATGTACAATGGAGCAGACACCCTAAATCGGGCATCATATGCACCAGGCTTTTCATAATGACCGTAGATTACCAGGTATAAAGGTTCATACACGTGATCGATTTGCGTCGTGTGATTGGCTGATATGCTCATAAATTATTATGGAGTTTTTGAAAGTAAGTTATTGCATTTATAGCTTATTCATTGTACGTTGTTTCGTTGAAGAGTTTTCAAATTTTCTACCTGAGCCGCTTGTGTGGTCCGATGAAGGGCCAGTAGAATAACCTTCTTTTATGTGCGATGTGGTTGGTCCTGAATGACGCTTCCAGTCAAACACACCTGAGGTAGATTGCCGCCAACCAAAGCACAGCCAGGTATCAAAGTTACAGGATGCCAGAGGAGCAGCTATGGAAATAGAAATAAAAAAAATTGCGTCATTTTGATTACTACTCACTACCTTGTCTTGTTGACTTCTTTAAGATACGCGAGGTATACAACCGCATCACATCTGTTCATATTATTTTACGGTTATATTACGATTATTTTACGAAATAAAAAAACACATTGATAAAAAATAAATAAAACACCAAAAATTAACAAATCAGGCCAAAAAAACTATGCAGACAATTAAAACTCTACTAGTTATATTATAGTATGCCAGTTAAAAATAAATATGAAGCCCTAGGTGCGTGGTGGTTTTGCTGAATTTAGTTAGTAGCATGCAAGGGGGCTAACGTTTTGGGTCTCACGTGTTAGCGGGTGAAGCGAACTGAGCCCACAAGGTGTTGGGGGTGGGGCGGGGACAAAAGTGAGCTTGCTCCAATGTTTTTAATATTTTTTTCATTTATGACACTATTTATCCTTCGCCTGGAAAAAGTCAAACACCATTGGCACGAAAAATGTTACATTCCAAGAGCACATTAAAGATTTCCATATTTCCACTACATTGTGATAAATTAACACGCCAGAATTGATAAAACTATCTATTAACACTATTTAGCTTGGGATGGGGGGGGGGGGGGGGGGCACAAAAAGCCCGCGCATAATTTCAATATTCAATCTGCGAGACTTTTCTTAAATTTCATCTGACAACGATTGGTATGACATTTTATTGTTCACATAACTTGGATTCCTCTTACACCTGTTCAGGAGTAATTAAAGATACCACGCAGCTCTTTACAACTTCTAATTTCATTGGACCTCTGTACTACGCAGCTCTATTGTTTTCAGGGCTAGGGTCCATTGTTGTGTTGTTTGTTCTATTGTCTTCTCAGCAAATCAGAAAAGACCTTGCAAGAGCTGAGTACTGCCCCAATGATTTTAAGTTTATTGTCGCAGCATTTCGTTATTAATTTTGATCATTTTTGGGTAAATTGAACGAATGAATCGAGAAATTCAAGATGACGGGCCCAAGATGACCAAATTAGTTGAAGTTAAGAAAACGTTGGGGTCACAAAATGCCATACCCCCGGCTCAGAAACTCAAAAAAGCCCTGGCTTAATAGGCTTACAATTTAATGAGCCCTAAATCGAGTAATACTAGGTATCAATAAAAGTTTTATTATGTGGCACACTTGGGTGCCAATTGTTTTTGTTTTAACAGAACTGTTAATCACTTGGTTCTAATCCTCAGTTATAATTTGTTGTTGTTATTGATGTTGACATTAAAGTAATGCACGGGTGATAAAATTTTATGTCTTGGTTATTTGTATATTTGTACGTATATTAGTTCCAGCTAAGTGATTCGATAATCGAATCGAATGTGATATATCGGAAACAGCCTTTCAATAAGTGAAATTATCCCCAGAATTTTGACACTTTGATTTAGTTCGGGAGCTAGGATCTCAAACCTGGCGTTTCGCACAACTCAGAGCACTGAACATGAAGGATTTTAATAGATTAAAGCCTCCTCATTTTCGCTACAAGCAGTTGCAAAAAGGTTGAGACACTTTCAAAAAAAATGTTCATTCAGTACTCAGGTAAATTAAGGCAAGGGGCTCCAGTCATTTCACTCAAAAAAGTGAGGGGGGGGGGGGGGGGGGTCTATCTTCTGAGGCTTTGGCCATGAGAACTGAAATCTTTGGTAGACTAAAGATTTTACAAGTTTGGATATTTTAGCACGCAGATTATATGCAAATTAGACCTGACAGGGTTATTTTTAGGTTAAAAAGATTTCAAGCAAAATGGCAACACTTTCCACCAATACCTGTAGGCTCTGCGAGAAGTTTTATGATTTTAAGGCTATTATGTACTTCATTTCTGCGCTTGGCCTTTTTAAGATTAGTTACAAAATTTCAGGAAAAATAATTACTATTTACTATTTCGGGGGACTGGATACCAGTACAAATTACCGTTTATTTTCAAACTTAATGAAATAATCAACAAAGGCCAAGCGCAGATTTTATGTTGTTGTTCTTGGGACTTATCTGGTAGCAATAACATTTGATTATGGTCGGTATAAACTGTTGCCATCTTTGCTCAAAGAAAGGACCACATTTGCTAACTATTTACTCTTTTAAAGTATTAAGATGTCATGACTAAAGGCTCTTGCGATAGACCACCGCCGTAGCTTTTAATTTGCCTTAATTTACCTGAGTATAAAAGGGAACGCGCAGCACAAATCAAATCAATGCCATGTGCTACTGACTCCCCCAATCCCCCTTTCAATGTTGATGAATGTTGGTTTGAATACATCTGGTACAACATTGATAAGGGGGAAGGGGGTAGGGACATGTCGAAACCCATGTTATCCTCGAAATATGCACTACAATACACAATGCCTAAACGCTTTTTGCAATTGCTTGTCTGAATAGTACTTCACTTTGAAAATCAATAGCAAGAGGAACCGGCACGTAATCTATGATCAAAAGGTGTCATATAGAAAGAGAAAATTTTAAACTTTCTGATCATATTAAGTACTGTCGGTCGATATTCTTGTAACTTTATGATGACGTTACATATCTTTTATATGTCACGCGTTCCTGACATAATATAAGTGAATAAAAACATTCTTCCGAAAGGAGACCTTTTTTATTCGGTTAGTTTTAAAGATACATTTACAGCAAAATTAAAACAATTTCTTCTCATAATACATTTCTACTAAGAAAAGACCCTCAATTTCATTTCATAGCGGAGCACTCGCCGGGCCGAAGGCCCGGCTGCGCAGCCCCATACTCATAGAACCTATGCCCGTCATTTTCATGGTCATGGCTAGCGGAATGGTTCGCGTGCGCGCGTTTGCCGTGCGCCCGTGTTGGACAGGGTTAGTTCAGGTTAGTAAGGATTGTTTTTTATTGAAGGGATCGCGCTTTGCGGCAATGCTGTAAGCCACTAAAGTAATCTTTTCTTAAAACATGGTTTTGTGCCCAAGTTTGCTCCCCGAGAAGAACACAAAGCTATTCTCACTGGGGATACACGCACAAAAAGCCTAATATATACAATCATGTACTTCTTTACATTCCCAGCGTGACCCGTGGGAATGCACGGCATAACCCTAGACCTCCTCCCTTTATATATAAGCCGCCTGCTTCATAATTCAGCCTAGTTCAGTAAAGTTCAGGTCGGGACCCGTGCAAGACGATAACTTTTTACCATAGCCATGCATCGCTGCGCCCGCCTTTTTCCATTATGACGAGAGTTCCCGTAGCTCCTTTACACCCCGAAGTTCAAGCAGCTTAATTCAACCCATCTCCGCAACAGCAAGACAGCAAGACACGCAATTTATTGCTCAACAAGCACAACCACAACCGCAAAACCAGCTTGCACAGCCAGAGTTGGTAGGTTCCGTACAAATTTTTTTTTTCACCTTGTACTCCCATTTTCACGAACGTTTTATTAGCTCGATTTTCGGCAACGGGGGTGACTTCGCTCGACTTTGCTCTGCTTGTTACTAGTTTGTTTATAGCGACAGGTGTGACCTCGCTTAGATTTAATTTGTTTCTAGTTTGTTTTAAAACGACTGGGGGGATCTCGCTTAAAATTTGTTACTATACTGTTTTGAAGCGACCGGACTGGGATGACCTCGCTTGAATTTGTTCTAGCTTGTTTTGAAGCGACTGGGGCGACCTCGCTTGAACTTTGTTACTAGTTTCTTTTAAGCGACTAAAATTACCTCTCTTAAAATTGTCCTAATTTGTTCCCGACGCGACTGGGGTGACGTCGCTTAAAATTGTTCTAGTTTGTTTGAAGCGACTGGGGTGACCTCGCTTGAATTTGTGAATTTGTTACTAGTTTGTTTTGAAGCGACTGGGGTGACCTCGCTTGAATTTGTTCTAATTTGTTTTGAAGCGACTGGGGTGACCTCGCTTAAAATTGTTCTTGTTTGTTTGAAGCGACTGGGGTGACCTCGCTTGAATTTGTTACTAGTTTGTTTTGAAGCGACAGGGGTGACCTCGCTTGAATTTGTTCTAATTTGTTTTGAAGCGACTGGGGTGACCTCGCTTGAATTTGTTCTAATTTGTTTTGAAGCGACTGGGGTGACCTCGCTTGAATTTGTTCTTGTTTGTTTGAAGCGACAGGGGTGACCTCGCTTGAATTTGTTCCAATTTGTTTTGAAGCGACTGCGACCTTGCCTTAATTGTTCTAGTTCGTTTTAAAGCGACTGGG
This sequence comes from Cladopsammia gracilis, assembly GCA_022457155.1. NCBI lineage: Eukaryota > Metazoa > Cnidaria > Anthozoa > Scleractinia > Dendrophylliidae > Cladopsammia > Cladopsammia gracilis. The sequence goes on from JAJGOT010000726.1 coordinate 40,962, forward strand.
ATGACCTCGCTTGAATTTGTTACTAGCTTGTTTTGAAGCGACTGAGGTGACCACGCTTAAAATTGTTCTAGTTCGTTTTGAAGCGACTGGGGTGACCACACTTAAAATTGTTCTAGTTCGTTTTAAAGCGACTGGGGTGACCACGCTTAAAATTGTTCTAGTTCGTTTTGAAGCGACTGGGGTGGCCTCGCTTGAATTTGTTCTAATTTGTTTCGAAGCGACTGGGGTGACCTCGCTTAAAATTGTTCTTGTTTGTTTGAAGCGACTGGGGTGACCTCGCTTGAATTTGTTACTAGTTTGTTTTGAAGCGACAGGGGTGACCTCGCTTGAATTTGTTCTAATTTGTTTTGAAGCGACTGGGGTGACCTCGCTTGAATTTGTTCTAATTTGTTTTGAAGCGACTGGGGTGACCTCGCTTGAATTTGTTCTTGTTTGTTTTGAAGCGACAGGGGTGACCTCGCTTGAATTTGTTCCAATTTGTTTTGAAGCGACTGCGACCTTGCCTTAATTGTTCTAGTTCGTTTTAAAGCGACTGGGATGACCTCGCTTGAATTTGTTACTAGCTTGTTTTGAAGCGACTGAGGTGACCACGCTTAAAATTGTTCTAGTTCGTTTTGAAGCGACTGGGGTGACCACACTTAAAATTGTTCTAGTTCGTTTTAAAGCGACTGGGGTGACCACGCTTAAAATTGTTCTAGTTCGTTTTGAAGCGACTGGGGTGGCCTCGCTTGAATTTGTTCTAATTTGTTTTGAAGCGACTGGGGTGACCTCGCTTAAAATTGTTCTAGTTCGTTTCGAAGCGACTGGGGTGGCCTCGCTTGAATTTGTTCTAATTTGTTTTGAAGCGACTGGGGTGACCACGCTTAAAATTGTTCTAGTTCGTTTTGAAGCGACTGGGGTGACCTCGCTTGAATTTGTTACTAGTTTGTTTTGAAGCGACTGGGGTGACCTCGCTTGAATTTGTTCAAATTTGTTTTGAAGCGACTGGGGTGACCTCGCTTAAAATTGTTCTTGTTTGTTTGAAGCGACAGGGGTGACCTCGCTTGAATTTGTTCCAATTTGTTTTGAAGCGACTGCGACCTCGCCTTAAATTGTTCTAGTTCGTTTTGAAGCGACTGGGATGACCTCGCTTGAATTTGTTACTAGTTTGTTTTGAAGCGACTGAGGTGACCACGCTTAAAATTGTTCTAGTTCGTTTCGAAGCGACTGGGGTGGCCTCGCTTGAATTTGTTCTAATTTGTTTTGAAGCGACTGGGGTGACCACGCTTAAAATTGTTCTAGTTCGTTTTGAAGCGACTGGGGTGACCTCGCTTGAATTTGTTACTAGTTTGTTTTGAAGCGACTGGGGTGACCTCGCTTGAATTTGTTCAAATTTGTTTTGAAGCGACTGGGGTGACCTCGCTTAAAATTGTTCTTGTTTGTTTGAAGCGACAGGGGTGACCTCGCTTGAATTTGTTCCAATTTGTTTTGAAGCGACTGCGACCTCGCCTTAAATTGTTCTAGTTCGTTTTGAAGCGACTGGGGTGACCTCGCTTGAATTTGTTCCAATTTGTTTTGAAGCGACTGCGACCTCGCTTTAAATTGTTTTAGTTCGTTTTGAAGCGACTGGGGTGACCTCGCTTGAATTTGTTATTAGTTTGTTATGAAGCGACCGGGTGACCTCGCTTAAAATTGTTCTAGTTTCGAAGCGTCTGGGATGACCTCGCTTGAATTTGTTCTAATTCGTTTTGAAGCGACTGGGGTGACCACGCTTAAAATTGTTCTAGTTCGTTTTGAAGCGACTGGGGTGGCCTCGTTTTAATTTGTTCTAATTTGTTTTGAAGCGACTGGGGTGACCACGCTTAAAATTGTTCTAGTTCGTTTTGAAGCGACTGGGGTGGCCTCGCTTGAATTTGTTCTAATTTGTTTTGAAGCGACTGGGGTGACCACGCTTAAAATTGTTCTAGTTCGTTTTGAAGCGACTGGGGTGACCTCGCTTGAATTTGTTACTAGTTTGTTTTGAAGCGACTGGGGTGACCTCGTTTCATTTTGTTCTACTTTGTTTTGAAGTGACGGGATGACCTCGCTTTTATTGTAGACCTCCCAAGTCTCACGCTTTAGGCGTCTCACGCCTGCGAGTCCAAAACTCCAATCTCACGCCTACTCACGCCTATGGAGCAATTTTCTCACGCCTAATTACAGATTTAGGCTATGAGCCTTAACTGATCGCATGATCAATTTTTTAATATAGTTACGTTCCTGAAAATATGGCACTTTTTTGTAGATTTTTATCGTTCTGAACGTTACAATTACAGAGGTCTGATGTCCATTTAAATTTCCGAATTCTTCGGAACATCTTCGGACATCTTCGAAATAGATCGGGTTTCCTTCGGATTCGGTCGGGTCGCCATCGGAAATCCTGGCACTCCTACCGGAAAATTCTCACGCCTATCACTCGGAAAAAGTTGGCAGGTATATTATTGTTCTAGTTTGTTTTGAAGCGACTGGGATGACCTCGCTTGAATTTGTTACTAGTTTGTTTTGAAGCGACTGGGGTGACCTCGCTTGAATTTGTTCTTGTCTGTTTTGAAGCGATTGGGATGACCTCGTTTGATTTTGTTCCCGTTTGTTTCGAAGCGACGGGGTGACCTCGCTTGAATTTGTTGCTAGTTTCTCTGAAGCGGCTGGGTGACCTTTTTTTAAAATATGTTCATTTATCATTGTTCTCAATTTCCACCAACGTATCACCGTTCCCCAGCCCACTCCGCCCGTTGCGAAGCTTCCCTGATGGGATTATCTAATATCCTTCATTACCCGGTCCCTGGACGGGGTATTTCGGGGTTGCTTCGCTCGGGCGTTCACCCTTCCGTCAGTTCAACTTCGTTTTAGCTATACTCTCTCCCCTTTCCTTCCCGTTTTTATTCATTCATGTTATCCTGTTTGTAGCCACCCCACAAGTGTAAAGTTCAAGTTCAAGTTCATTTTATTCACACTTATTCAATTACAATATACCAACATTAAGGAAATAAAAAAAAAAAAAGTAAGAACAGAGCTAACTAGACGTTGAATTAAACATAACAAAAGAAGAGTGTGTAGTAGCCAAAGGAGCCAAGCTTTCGAGTTGGCTACTACCACAGAGCAGTTGTAAAGACATCAAACTTCGCACCAAATAACTACTCCCCAGAACCAAGTGTTCTCAACAGGTCAACTGGAAGGGTGACCGCCCGAGCGTTGCGGCCCTGTTACCCTCGTCCAAAATGGTGTCCCAACTATGACCTTATGCTCCGGAATCACAACCGTCTTACGGCGGGAGAGATCCACAATCACCTCCCTCGTTGGGAAGAGATCCTGCAAGGTCCGCCCAAACTAGCAAAAAGTTTCAAATAGAGCGAAGTTCACAGGAAATAATCTCGCTCAGTTTTCACTAAAATACAAAACGTTGAAAGAAACTGTAAGTAATTTTCACCGTAACAAAAAATATCCCCGGGGGAACCCGTCTTGTGACAACTACCTCGGGCGTTTGTTATGGTTATGAAACGTATCCACAAGACCGCAGTGCAAACCTAATATTTCTTGAAAAACTCTTCTGCTCCTCCGTATACCTTTCCAAAGCAAGAGGACATGTTATCCTTCTCGAGACAAGGCGTCCTCCGTGACCTAGCTAGAGTTTATCCAAGCTCTCTAGAACCGCTGTCTCTGCCAGATATATAGTGAAGATGTATTCCGAAACCCATTTACTTGGCGTTTTGGTATTTCGTCTCTACATTTCCCGTTATTTCCAAAACTTTACACGGCTATTTCAGGTTTTGCGGACGAAAATCAACGTTTTATCGTCGATCTGGGGAATCCAAGATGGCGGTCGAAACAGATCACGGAAGAAAATAGAGTTTATGGAGCCCTTACCATTTGAATGGAATTTCCGGTTATAATTGTTCCGACAAATGGTACTGGCCTTTCCTTACTGAAGGAAACGGAACAGGAGTGACGTGTGCCATTTATATTTTACCCAATGCCGAGAGGCACTGGGAGTGGAAAACAAAATGACGGCGGGAGTAATTAACAGGCATACTTTTCTAAGCTTACCTTAAAACGCGATTGTACGCTTTCAAGCCCTACTACAATCCTCCAGGTTTTACCAGAACAATCACATGATTTATTTACTTATTCGCTCAAGTTAACGCTAATTTCGATCTCAAGAAATCAGCGGAGACGACACCATTACAACTAAACTCTATTTTCAACTTAAGGATGTAGGGCATTCTGGGTAAAACAAACACAAAACCGACCAAAATGTCATTATATACACTGAAAACAAAACGTCGATTTGCTCCTTCATTCGTCCCGAAGTTAATTCATCGCTTCTGCAAAGTGAATTATTTAGCAAAATCGTTTCCATCGTATCGACTCAAAATATAATCTATTTGTGACCTTTTCTTGCAATGAAAAGTCCAGATGAATGGGACAATTTGCGATTTCCCATTGTAGTGCATGGACCTAATCACACGACCGTCTTGTGTTATCTTTTCGAAGTAGCGCTTTGACAGAAAATTCCCCCCTAAAGTCACCTGGGTTTAATATCATATATTTGCTGCTGGTTTAGCCCTTTTTATCCTCTCTCCATTGTCCGTGCTCCCTCTGTATCCTTTGTAAAACCCAAAGGTGTTTGTAAATTTCAAATGGCATTAATAACATTGGAGGACTTGACAGCCCAGTTATTGTCTTGGGAGAAATAGAAATTCCCACGTTCCCTAAATGAAACTATACAATATTGGCCATACTAGCTCGAGCTTATTTCCCGTAAGCAGCCCTGAACTGCTGCAACATCGGGTCCATATATCTCGCATAGCATAACAACGACTGTCACGGTTGACAGAGTTGGGTCTCTTTTCGGCACATGGTACTAATTTTATCTACTCTTTCTCTATGGAGAACTTTAATTGCACTTGTTTCTATTACAAAACGGACCCTCTTTTTATTTCGTGCTCTATAACTCTATACCGAGAGCACTTAGATTTTTTGAAAGGCAGTTCACTTCAACTGAGATCTACCGCTGATACTTTTTGCGCCAGCAAGCTTTGAAGTTGCGGAAGGAAAACCCATAACAACTGAACTCCGTGTTTGTCTTGTACAATTACTTTGCGCAACTCGCGAGCCTCTGTTGTCGAGTTTTCCTTGTTGAAGCCGGTTTGTCTTACTTAAATTGTTTGTTTCAACGCTCGAGTTTGTCTGTAAGGGCTTTTGCCGCTTGAGTTCTGAGTTATGGGGGGAGGTACCGCCTTCCCCTCGGAAGGCGACATCGCACCCTCTTCGTATATGTTTAGCCCCTCGAACCATGGCTATCGGGGAGTAGTTGCCGAGGGCCGATTCTCCCATATCTTACACATCTTGGTCCTATTGGCTTTGTGTGCTGGTATACCTGGTGGGAATATATTACTATTCTCACTGGGGATACACGCACAAAAAGCCTAATATATACAATCATGTACTTCTTTACATTCCCAGCGTGACCCGTGGGAATGCACGGCATAACCCTAGACCTCCTCCCTTTATATATAAGCCGCCTGCTTCATAATTCAGCCTAGTTCAGTAAAGTTCAGGTCGGGACCCGTGCAAGACGATAACGCCCCACCCTCCTCCCCGCAGCGATGGAACTTATTCTCTCCAGGTCTACCAGCTCGCAAAGCCTCGGGCCGATTCTCCCATATCTTACACATCTTGGTCCTATTGGCTTTGTGTGCGGGTATACCTGGTGGGAATATATTACAAGTTGATTTCCCCACTCACTGATCCGTCAAAACATCTATTGTCATATCTGACTCCGATTTTTTTATTTCAACTTTAATTAAAAGTCATTAGCTTTTAAAGGAGTAAAATTGTCCACGTTAGAATTTAAAGCCTCATATCTTCCCTTTGAAAGCTTATTTAAAAATTTTGAGTCAGATATGACAATCTACAATACACCTAGTTTACCTCCTTGCAGTGTCAACTCATGAAATTCTCTATCCGCGCTGAATTCGTGGACACAAAATTGCTTGTTTTTAGGCATCCGAAGGCTTCCCGAGGAAACACGAATGCAAAAAAAATATAAATTTATGGTAAGTTTGCTAATTTTAATCCACGGGCTATTGTCAACACTTCATGCGGAAAGAAAAATGCGCTAAAAAATAGTGCCTTTTACCAGACAGCGCTTTGCACGTGCAATTATTGATGCAGAAACATTACAGAGCCTGTACACTTTCGGTATCAGCCGTCGCACTTCGTGCATACTCTTTTCATAAATGAATAGTGATGAGCGGAACCTGTCCCCCGCGACCTTAAAGATCAATGGTTCTTTGTTGGGAAACTGATTTATTGTGAGGATAGTAAGATGGAGGCAGCAACAATATCACAATTCAAGAGTTCTTTGCTTCAACAGTAGTTTGAAAGGAGTAGGGACCTTTCAACAGGCGTTATTTTTTTGCGCATTTTTGAGCATGAGGAATGCGCTGCGCGCGGGGCGAGCCAAGCTCCTCCGCTCGTGTCTATCCCTCGCGCTCAAAAAGATAAATCATGGCAAAAAATTTGGTGACATGTACATTTGCCTCTAATGTTTATAACTCGTCCCCAGACCCTCTATTTGACTCTTAAAATCACTGTGAAAACGCCTTTTTTAAGGGAAAATCAGAATTTCACCCATTTATGAATTACTTTTCGGAAATCAGCACTCGGATTCCAGTAATTTGGTTATTATTCTATCTGAAAACGTTAAAATATTTTAATAACTTAAAAAAAAAGTCCCGTCATTTTGACCTTGAAGACCAATGTCAAGAAAAGGCTTATATGAAGTTCAACCGCGCGGTCATCGCTTTTAGATGTATAACTCATTTTAATAGGCATAATGTGAACATCCACACTCGGTTTTGAAGAGACTGGGATCTGATGAACATTTTGGTGGGGCATATGATTTAGTTGGAGCCAAAAAATCCCGTCATTATGCTTTTTTTTTTCAGTGCACTATGCTTCGACTGAGCCAATTTTGGCTTCTATTAGTCTGTATCTATTCGCATGCTCTTCTGCCAATGCATGGCCCGGCAATTTATGAATTACTATTCGGAAATTCACACTCGGATTCCAGTAATATGGTTATTATTCTATCTAAAAACGTTTAAATATTTTATTAATTTTTAAAACAAGTACCATCATTTTTACCTTGAAGTGAGCAATTTCGTATAAAGGTTTGTATGGAGTTCGACCGCGCGGTCATCGCATTAAGCTTTCTAACTCATTTTAACAGGCGCATTGTCAACATCCACACACGGTTTTGGAAAGATTGGAATCCAGTTAACAATTTCATTGGGAAATATGCTTTGGGTCGAGGGAAAAACCTCCGTCATTTTGCACTTTTCAGCCGGAAAGATTTCCGTTTAACACCAGACATTAGTTATGCATACCGTTTTTAAAACTAAAACAAAAGCCAAAACAATAGAAATCCAAAAGCAAAACAATAGCGCATACATACATAATTATGAGCAATAGTTCATTTTAGTTACGCGCACGCCCGGAGCAAATGTCTCGTCTGAGGGATCAATATTTTGGAATGTCGCCTCTTCTGCCTGCTAACGAAGATAGACTGAAACGTTTATAGATTGATATAAAGACCTTGACTCATCTCACGCCTTCATGATTAGCGAAACAGCTTTCTGCCAGCTCCCGCATTCTTTTTGTGGTTCTGTCCTTGCGCGACCCTTGAAAAACAGCAATGCATCTGAAAATACAAAGCTTGTCATTATAATTATCAAGAGCTAACAAACCTTTTTGTTCCGCAGCCAATCTGGCAAAAGCTCCGCACCAACTTGCAATGGCTGTTGTGGATCCTCAATTCGATTGACTTCATTGGCAATCATTAAATGGCTTTCGAAAACCCATTTTGTATCCGGAGCCCTTATCGTTTCACCTCGGACACCTTCTTCTTCTTCTTGTACTACCCAATTTTAAGTTTCAGACAATTTATCAAACCATGGGCTGCTTTCGGTTTCCTTAAAATAAGCCATCCTTTCATCGTTTTCGATGTTTCGCAGTTCGTACATGTACGCATAGCTGTAACGGAGCTTGTGGATTTTTTCTGTTTTATATAATTTTCTCATAATCTCGAACGCAAGAGACCTTTCGAGACGTTTGGAAAAACGCCATTTGGTGATTCTCTTTCCACTTTGTTCTTCGACCTCCCCTTCAGGAGCGAATTCTTCAATCAAACTCTTATAACGTTTCCCCAAATCTATTTGTGCATCATTTGCATGGTTTGACAAAATTTCGACCCACGATTTGGCTGGCTTGCTTGTTTTTGTGAGTTTGAGAGTTCACCAAATCCATACGAGTAGTTGATACATTCTAGCTGAGAAAATGGGTGAGAAAGGCTTAAATCGCCAAAATATGGCTGTCATAAAGTGGTATTTTTCTAGCTCTCTATATACAACTAACTCTGTCAGTTCACCAGCAAGCATAAAAACGAGGACGCACAGCCTCATTACGAACGCTAAAGAAAACATATTGAAAGAAACACCATTAAGAGATGGATATAACCCTAAAGTGAAGGAACCCCAAAATACCCCGTCCAGGAACAGAGCAATGAAGGATATAGACAATCCCTTCGAGGAAGCTTTGCAAAAAGGTTACATACGGAAACAGACAGAATACAAACTATCCGATGACACTAAAACATTATACAAAACTAGAAAACAGACAAGACTTGATGTCCACTAACATCGGGCCTGGAAGTGCTTTGCCTAAGATAAATAAAGGCTTTGCCCGCGAGGGTTTTAATTCGCACCTAACCCAATATATTTTAATAGCGCGAAAACCTCGTTTAAGACATAATTACGCGGAACAAAATGTCGCTGTGCATAGCTGAGAAAACAAGCAAAGAAACAAACTAAATGGTTGCTGTAAATGAACCCGCTAGAGCAAATATGGTTGGATCAAAAACCAATCAATCGGTGAATTCGGCGAAGCAACCTTTTTTTTTTATCCTTACATAAGTCATACTACATTACGTTTTTTAACACATAAAATAAAAAGGAGGAAATACTACTAACAAGGAATAAAGTAATAAAAAATATTTAAAAAAATAAAATAATAGAGCGGTCGAAACACAAAACCATTAGATAAAAATATACAATAATTACTTACAAGACATATTATATATTATAAGGCAGAAGTTAAGCATTTCGCACAAGAACGTTTCTTTTAAGACGACTCTCAATAAGAAGTTTCTGTTCCAACTTTACCACAAATTCAGTAATATTACAGTCTTCATGGTACAATTTCTGATAATATAGGTAGTATTTTGCAAATAGTAAACAATAATTAAGTTTAAGCTCATTATTTCTTGAAGTAATAAGGTCTGTTCCTAATAACTTTTCCTGGGATGTTGGAGAAAAAGAAGAGTTGAATTTTGCATTAAACCAATCAACAACTTTAACATGGAACGTTTGAGTGTAGTGGCATTCAACGAAGGTATGGAGAATAGAGTTTGGCTCTTTACAGTATGGACAGCTGTTTTCCTTGTTTACACCATAGATGCGCAGCTCTTTCTGAGGAACAGTTAGCCTATGGAGTAACTTGAAATTAAATTCTCGTAATCTGTTTTCACAACAAATTTTTCCAATATTTTTGAATTTGGTTTTCCAATCAATGTTCCCTGATTTAAGATCTTTTTCCCATTTTCAGGGTCCTGTGGCAGTGTAGCAAGTACCATTGATGTAAAACCAGTAATAGTCCGTACATTTCATTTTGTTAAGATCAATAATTTGTGACGGCGTCAGGGAAAAGGTTGTTGCATCAGCTATAGGGCTTTCTCGCCTGTCTAAAGATTTTGCCTTATATAATAAGTGTTTGGGAATTGCCGAAATAACCTGTAGGTAGTTTAGGAAATTAGATTTGATCTTAAATTTGTCCTGAAATGATTGAAATGTTAGAAACTTTCCATCATTGTCCAAAATGTCTTGAATTGAGGTGACGCCTTTTTCTTTCCATTTTTGTAAAAGGAAACTTTTCCCATCAATCAGGATATCTTTATTATTAAAGAGAATCAAGTCTTGAATCAAGTCTTGACCATTGTCATGTTTCGGCGAAGCAACCTTGCTATATAATCCAAACAGCAACACTCGACGAGGATGAGACCAAAACGAGATATAGTTGCCATAACAAACATAATTTCTGACACATACTCTCTATAACACTAAGTAATGAATGTAATGTAATGTAATGTAATGTAATGTAATGTAATGTAATGTAATGTAATGTAATGTAATGTAATGTAATCTAATGTAATGAATTCGGCGAGATAAGTTACTACTTGTAACATACAAGTTCGGCGAAATAGTCTCACCACTACACCTTTACAACTCGGCGAGATTAACTACATGTAGCAGTACAAACGCGCTTATCAATTCCCTTTTCGGCGACATATACATGTAAGCCCCCAGCAACAAATACATTCAGCAAGACAAATTTAAACTTCCTACATTATTATACAACAACACCAAATTTCGGCAAGACAAACTCGCGCGTTGCAACAAGGTAATTTTGCAGGAAAAAGCTTGCCACAACAACAAACTCGGCGAGACAAACTCGCGCGTTGCAACAAACTAATTGGGCAATGCAGACTTGCCACAACAACAGAATTCGGCGACACAAACTCGCTATCACACGTAAATTCGGGCGAGACACTCTCGCCATCACATGTAAATTCTCGCGAGACAAACTCGCAATCGCCAATTTCGCGAGACACACTCGCTATCAAATGTACATTCGGCGAGACAAACTCGCAATGGCCAATTCCGCGAGACACACTTGCTATCACATGTAAATTCCGCAAGACACACTCGCTCTTATATGTAAATTCGGCGAGAAAAACTCGCAATCGTCAATTCCGCGTTAATTCCGTTAATGGTGATGTTAATTTAAATGTCAAGATTAACACGGAAGCCATTAGGAAATCGAGTAATTTCAGTTTTTAGTGGACAAAAATCTTGTACCAGAATAATTTTAAGTATATGACATTCCTTTTTATAGCGGAGCTCTGCAGGCCGAAGGCCCGCGCGGAGCCCCATACTCATAGAACCTAGAACCTAGAACCTATGCCCGTCATTTGTCATGGTCATGGCTAGCGGAATGTTTCGCGTGCGCGTGCGTGTGCCCCCCCCCCCCCCACCTAGCTCGTGGGCGCGTAAGACGTCGCAAGACATGTGCGTATGACGCCACACAGCATCCGAGATGTTTGTTTTCATTACGGATTTCACAACTAAAGAAGCGGACTAGATTTAAAGAATTTCCAAGCAAGCGAGGGACTTAAAGGTAAAACAGATTACATTTTTCGATCTGAATTTATGTTGATATCAATCTGTGATTGACTTTTTGTTTGTGTTCTTGTGTAGTTTTGGAGAATTGTTTTTAAAACGCGCTAAATTCACAAGTATCGATTTATTTGAATTTTTATCCAAGGCAGCTCGGCGAACTCGATGCGCTATAAGTGGTACGCGTTTTGCTTTTAAACATCAACTAATGGAGATTTGAATAAAATTTTTCGAAAGAAGATTGTGTTGTCCATTTTTATGTGTTTGTTCATTCACTACATAGATTGAAAAGCAATTTTATAGTTCTATCTTCACTCGCGTCGCCTTATGCAAATATGTTTGTGTATGTTTGCAAGTTTGATTTCCAAATCAGTTTCTCGGGCAGTTTTTGGCAAGCAACAACTGCATTTTATTCAGAAAGTGGTCGTACTAGTTATTGTAGACCATAGTTAGTAGACCATAGTTAATTTCTCACCCATCACCCCTCCCATAAATAATGAACGGTCCCTTATATCCAAGGGCAACTGATAGAGATTTGTGTGACAAAATTCTTCGAACTTTGTAGATCTTGAGAGATCGAGTTTTCCATTTTGCTTGTCTTCTCTACATTATAAAAGTTAAAACTTGTAACTTGTTTATAGTCCATCAGGAAAAAAAATTGTAATCTTTCAAATAAGAATATCTAACAAAGATTCAACTCTGGTTTTCTCGAGTTCTAGCCTGTATTTCGTTGTTTACGAAGCAACTTCGCTCGATTCAAACATTTTCAGATATATTTGCAACTTACTGAGCTAACTGCTTCAACAAAGTCCTCTTCCATGCCTTCATCGCTTTCCAAAACATCAATAATCGCTTCAAAATCATCTCCGAATACCAAAGTTAGTAGAGGGGACTAACTATGCGAATACGAAGAGATCGTCCATACCGTCCGCCATCTTGTTTTGACTGTGCACGGTCAGAGTCATGTGATGGGTCTGTACAACATCAGAGAGCCTCTATTGTTTGGCGCCTTTGAAGTTCGCCGGGTTTCCTAACCAGTCCCCTCTACTAATTATGTATAGACGGAGAAAAAGTTGTTTTTGTGAACTTTTGTACGGTGTAAATGTACTGTGCAGACGGTCGCGTAATACTGTTTTTGATAATTGCTAAAATTGAAAAATAGCCCGGTCGTCAATCTTAACTTCTTGTGCTTCCGACCTTTCACCTTAGTTAAGTTTCACCTTAGTTAAGCTTGTTCAGGGGGCGACGCTGTTAGGCTATATATAGGCTATATATGTTACTTTTTAAAAGCTAAAGATGTAACTACTTGCCTGTAATAACACCAAGAACAATTTCCCATGGGATTTCGAGAAAATAGATTTTAAAGTTCACTGAATTTGTTCAAACACAGGTAAAATTTCATCATCAATGTCTTTTCAACATCATCTTTACGTAATTCATATGAACTTCAAAATGTTTTTTCCACATTTGGTGTTGTTAAAAACAACTCCTTTTGATAAGATATTGAAAACAGTCAAACAGAAGTTTGCAGTGCGATGTAATTGATCTTGGTACAAACAACTGCTGGTGGATTCCTTCTTAAGTTTTAGTTTAAATTTAAGGGTTTTTTTAATGCTAAGTTTAAGTTTAAGTTTTTAAGTTTATGTTTAATGTTAATGTTAATTAATGTTAATTCCACAAACAAACTTGCAATCGCCAATTCCGCGAGACACACTCTCTATGACATGTAAATTCCGCGAGATAAACTCGCAATCGCACGTAAATTTGCTATCACAACAACATTCGATAAGACAAACTCGCCGCATAACAAAATTTGGGCGAGAGAAAACCGGCTAATGACGGCTAATGACGAGGCGCACTCGCTTAAACGGCTGAAATTCACGACGACATCCACGCCCTAGCAGCGAAATTCGGCGAGACATAACTCGATATAACAACAAAATTGGGCGAGACAAACTCGCTATCCCAACAAAATCTAATCCGCAAGACAAACTCGAGAAAAGGAGTAAAACCGACGAGGCATAACGCGCAAACAACAACTAATTCCGGCGAGACAATCACGCCCTAGTAACTGAATTCGGCGAGACAACAAGTCGGCGATAACAATAAATCCAGCGAGACGGCACTCGCTCGCTACAAAGAGCTCACCGCCCTAAAACCGACGAAAGAAACTCGAAGAAAAGTATAAATGGGAGTGACACACAAACTGGCGATAACAATTATAACCACACTCCACTCTAGCAAAATTAACAAACCGGACACCCAGTAAATGAGCAGCCGGCCTCTAATTGGCGAAGGGAAAATAGCATGAATTGGCCTTCTTAAAGCGTGTCATTTTGCTGGGCCGGAGCAGGTTGGACTGCTTGGGTAGCATGAGCAACCGAGGCGTCGATAGCTTGCTGAAGTAAAGCATCATCGATTGGAACGGGAACTTGCGCCGCCATGAAGACTAAAATATAGGGGGCAGCGATGAACCTTGAATGAATAAACGAAGCTATGTGACGGTCAGTCCCTTTCGAAAAGACTGAGGAAGGTTTTGGCTTGGGGTGAGCAGTTTTATACTGAACTTAAAGTATATGGCTACGTAATATGTCCCCCTGGACCACATACCACACGGCGCATATATCTAATAGCGTTCCGCCCAGATTCTAAAAATAGAAAACTCGTAATTAGCGCACAGCATCATGGGATTGAAATGCGTACAAACATTCAAGAACTATGCTGGAAGCTAAGAAAAAAGCCGATGCTACGAAGCACCGTTCTTGGGTACAACTTGACAATTATCCACAACATGTACAGGAATCGCAAAAACTTGTGTTTCCGAGGCAGCCATTTTGAAATATTTGTCCGCATTTCGATCCCACAATGCAATGCTGCCAAATATGACGTCACCTGGGCGGAACGCTATTAGGGGTGAGGGACATGGTGTGCGCGTTCCCCAGAGAAAATAAACAAAGTGCAGGGCCCAACCACTCTTTGAGGCAGTAAATTTTGAAATTGACATGGATCCGGCTAGATTATGTATGAAAACAGAGAATGTGAAAGTCTCCTACGCAGTCGTTACTTTGGTCGTGAGGAATTGGAAGAAAAAAATTGAAATGGCGGATGCTCCAAATCGTGATATTTCGGAGCGTAAAATTTTTACGTTAACAGATGTAAGTGTATGGTATGTGCACTGGCACTTAAACATAAAGTGGCTCGAAATATTTTTTTGGCGCGCGCAGACTGGGTTGGAATTTGTCCGCGTGACAACTATCGCGCATCCGTAAATGCCGATCTTGTCAAAACGTTAAGAAATTTAAAACTTTCGACGTCTGCAGTTCCGCTTTGTATCTTATTTCTTTTTTCTTTAATTTTTTGCATGCTGACTTTGTTATATCCAAAGTCCATTTTACGCGATTTTGAAACAAATTTTGAAAAAAATACAATCGAATTCTTAAAAAAGTGTACTTCTTTAAAATTTCTGACATTTTTTTTTAACTTGGTACTCAGGTCGAACACAGGGGTAAAAGGCGGTATGTAAAATTGAAACAGAATTCACCGTGGAATTTAAAAAAAATGAAGATATGTCTGTTTTGAGGTCCTAATTAAAAGCCCAATGCTGTTACCATGGCAACGCCAACATCGATACATCTATGGGAAATTAATACCGTAGTTTTATCTTGATTTCAGGGTAAAATGCGATCGCGTTCCGCAAGAATAATTCTAATTGTTTTGCATCCAAATCTACTAAATAGCGAAGCCAAAAAATAATTTTGAGCCACCTAAACGGAAAAAAATTAGTGATGTCAACAAGAAAAGTTACTCACCGCTTTCATCGGTGGTAGCCAACACATTTGCACTTTTAAATGGCGTCCCGTCACCACTTACGACTATAACGCTGACATTATATTCTGCATCACAATCAAGCCCTGTTATCTGAGAGGAAGTTGTCTTTGATGATGGCATGATTTTTCCCGTGAGCTCGTTGTCAGTAGTCTTTCTGACAAGGATGATATACTGACGCACTCCGCTATTGAGCTGATCAGCCACATCCAACCAACGTACCTCAAGACTGGCTGTTCTGCTGACCACTGTCACGTTCCATCCAGGCAGGAGTGAGACTGCAGTTTGTTTTAATAAATAATTGAATATTCAGAAATTCTCATTTTAACAGCCTTATACTGTTTTTATTTGAATCCGCAATGATAAACTTTCTGCAAACGCTTGGGCGGATTTTCTTATTTTGCATGTCATTTAATTTGTTTTGTTTGGTTCGTATCTTCCTAGATCTCTGTCTTTTTCTGACTAAGATTTGCGTCTTTATCATAAATACTGAGATTTATCAATGGACGGATCAGCGTGGGTCACAAGCCTTAGAAGCCTATCAAATTAACTTTTCTCTTAGACTACGATTAGTCGCTCATTTCTCTCAAGGATATTCACTTCATACGAGCGAGCGCGAAAACTGCCTTGCGCTAGAGGACGCGACATGCATGAACAGTTTTCTCTCCACTCCAGCGAGTCGTGTCTCCTCACAGGTGGCGATTTTCACGCGTGCTCCCATGTTCGCCCGCCAGACTATCCCTAAGTTAACCGTCGGACGTCCACGCAAACTTATACCCCCACCGTGGTACAAGGCGGGGGGGGGGTTGTTGCAACCCCCCCCCCCCCCTTGGGTTTTTGCGATGTTGCAACATTTCGGAAATATTTTACATCTAATAGATAGCCCGCGACGTGCTCTACAAGACAAGGTAAATATTATGGGTTGGGCGCTGCTGGGGGTCCGTGACGTCTTACAAAATGGCCGCCAAGGTGGCCGAGATCTTGGATTTTACTAAAAATTCAAATTTATCAGAAAAATGCGGAAATTGCAAATATTGTCTGCTAAAGTTGCAAAATAACATACAATCAAACATGTTGATGCTTTTGGTAGCATTTTATATCTTTTTTCGCTGAAAAAAGGTGAAAAACACGCTTTTTCTTCAAAAATGGGTTGACCACATGTTACCTATGACGTTATATCTAGTTACCATAGCAACTGGTTGTCGCCAAACTTTACCAAAATGTGTCTCAAGGATAAATTAACAGCCACTGTAATTGGCATGTGCTAATCTTAAATGGTCTTTAAAATATCGGAGAAAAACCTTAAGGGGGGGGTGGCACCCACCCCCCCCCCCCCCTTGTACGTCCGAGGGTTAAACGAGAGTCTGATCGATGTCGACTTTTAAGTAATGCTCCACATAAGAACGATAGCAAACTTCATTGTTCTGCGGCATTGGCTCTTTCCCACATAGAATATCTTTGATTTCAAGAATAGAGGAGGGGCTGATGGTTCATAATCATATTTCATTATGAAAATAAAGAAAATCCATTTGCATCAAAAAAATTTTAGGAAATGTTCGTGCTTAACCAATCAGAATAGCAGAATACAATAGCTAAAAATTTTGCTTCTTTGATGAAGTTCCCCAAATACAATATCTTTTAAAAATTGCATGTTGTGCGATTGGGTCTCGATTGGGTGTTATTTGAAACCTTAAAAAAAGTAGACAAAATGCACCTTGAACCTTAACTTTTTAGCGGTTTTTGAGTCCAGGCCAATGAGATCACTAGTTGTAACAATGAAAAAAGTTGACATTCCATCGTGCATTGCCGTTCAGCGCTATCCTCCTTATGCGGATCAATCATTACTTAACTTCGATCAGAACATCATTATTTCTATAAATTACTTCTTACTTGAATTCAGACTTGTATTTAAAGTGCCGTAAACAATCTGGACAAAACTCCATTTGTAAAGAATATAAACTTGAATAGTGACGTTTGTCAATTCTCCCAGTGGTATCTCTAGAAACGTCTCCTTATACGAATAGTCGCATCCATGTCGAGTGAAAACCACAGTTCCATTTCCATCAAACACTTTGACGTATTCGCTACAACAGAGGTGAAAACAATTTATTAATTGTAATCATAGGTATTTTATGATATAAAGCTACTGCGAGTTGCAAAACGTTTCATGTTAGCTTCATGAAAAGGGTTTACTCATATTTATGGTACATTAACAGCATGTGCCTTACCGATTTTTTTTGATTTGTCAATACCAAAGGTGAATTTAAAATAATAATGAAATTAAAAAAAAGGAAACGGATATATCAACGTACCTGCAATTTCCAAAATACGTCCAGTGGATCGAGATAAAAGCAACTGTCTGAACAATGCTTTCAATAACCCAGTTACAGTGATGGTTAAATTCATCGGTATATCTGGTATCCAGTCTTCCAAAAGGTTGTCGCAAGGTTTCTGTACAAACTTAAAATAACAGACAATAGTATATATAAGTCCGAGGCCTTATGTGGAAAAAAATTGCTTCCGTGGGAATTTCATGATCCTTTTAGTTTCTTTGCTCAAATCAAAAGTTTGATGCATGCTAAATAGAATAAACTTTGTCACCAATTTTTCCCACGATGGTGACGTCATTTTTTGTGCATATGAAATATGACGTCATAGGCAATATATGAAGTTTATCAAAAACGAAATAAAACGTATAGACTTCAATAAACCTTATCTGAATCAGCTTATTAAATGTGCTATAGTATAAATATAGCTCATACAAGCAATTTTCTAAGTTAATAAATGAATATATAGTCTTCAGATCATCTAATATGAACAGATATATGGTTAATAGTGCTTCAACTTCTACAGGATTCTTATTTTTGTAAACTACGTCTTTCTTAAACGCATTTATGATTATTAGTTTCCATTTTATACATTTGTAAAACATATTTTATTGAAACTCTTATCTTTTGCTCAGTAGGTCTGTATCAAATCCCCATCGAATGCCTACAAAAGATATATATGATTGGGTTCCCTGTGGTGAGCAAATGAAATCGTATATTCCATCTCTATTTGCACTGTCACATCCTTATCAGCGTCAAGAAACGTGCGTCTACTTGCTATTAAATATGAACTTAAATCAAGAACATGTTATACATATCATAAAGAATGACGTTCGGCTTGTCAATCGAGCCCGCCTTTTTCAGTGATTTTTTGCTCCACCTTCTTTAAGGTTGTGCACAGTAAAATTGGTATGTACGAGACTCAATTTTAAGCTATGTGTACATTTAATTGTAGTGAATAAAATGGAATCTAAAAACGTTTTGAAAGCGCCTAATGGCGATTAATGACAGCATTAGGTGCTCTTGGAACATCCATTGAGGACAGTGGTTTCGATGACGTGTCGGTAGAAGTTGGCATATATGGATCAATGACAAAACACCAAATTCTTGAAGGGAATCATATGAAGCGTGCCTTGGCTGCACACAGTATGGCATAATCTGCTCTCTGTGACTTACATATTGAAGCATTTTTTATAAGTCAGAGAAAGACGAGAGTGGTGTGGAGCATCCAAATATGCGTCTTGCTACTTTCAAAACAAATGCTTCCTGCCAGGTGGGCCACTACAGCGAGGTCGAAGACACCATAATGAGATTCTAAGCGCAATGGCAACAGCGAGGTTTAAGGAGAAGCTTAATAAACTTTGATCGAAAGTTGGAGCCACAGCTTCCTTTGTTTAAATTTGCCAACGACTACATGACGTTTGTACCTTGTATATGGGTGTTCATTTGTGCGACTAGAGAAGGTAACTGGAAGCTCCATTTGGAATCGCTGAAGGCCTTGTGCAAGTATTTCTTCGCGCACGATCGACTAAACTACGCACGAATGGTACCGCTCTACCTGGCGCAGATGGAAATTCTTGAATCATGTGATCCGGATATACATCAGGAATTCATGACCGGGAACTTCCGCGTCAACAAGAATGACAACCCGTTTTGCGCCATAGGTCCAGATCATGCAATTGAGCATGAGAACAAAACCATGAAGATCCGAGGAGGCCTCAAGGGATTGACCCAACAGCCAGCAGCCTTGGCAAGATGGTTCCTAATCGCCCCAGAACTAAGTCGCTTGGCCGCCGATGCGGAGCCATGGTTGGACTACAAAGGCACAACTCCACACATCACCGTGATTTATCAGAGGCTGTTATTACCCGTAACGAGGAGAACACGAGGAAGCTAAAAGAAGTATTCAAAGCAAATGATCCATTTGTCATAGAAGAAACTGAACTGCTAAATATATTCACAAGGGCTGTCATGCCAGATACAGTGAAGGAAGCAGTTCTGACGCGTGATGAAATCGGTCAGGAACGTTTTGACAAGTTTGTGAAAGACTGTGAACGATCGGTGAGCGTAACCTTAGTGTTTGGAGTCCAATGAAGAAAGCAAAGCTTGAGACATGGAGGTCTACAAGAGTGACCAAGAAGGGAAGAACAGCATCCAGTGTTGCTGCTCTAAGGGATGACAGGGCTCTTTTTGCGCGTTTTCTCGTCGTGGTTCTTTCCAGACCTGAGACTGACCTCAAGGAGAGCATCAGTGAGTTCCATGCAGGTGGCTGCGTTTCCACGAACGCTGTTTAATTCTGATGGTGACCTTCGCCATTGCGTTACCAAGAGCAAGCTGATGAACATCATGGACAATTAGTTTGCTTCCTCAACAACTTCCTGACTGAGAACAAGAGCAGCACCACCACGCGGGAAAAAGTGTCATCATCATTGATAGTATGGCAGTCGTTCAGTCGATGGGAAAACCAACATGGTTTAGCACTGGCCGTGACCTTGCCACTCATTTCCTTGAGGTCATGTATCGACAACAGATCAAAGGAATGCGACGAGGTTCATATCATTTTTGATGGTTACGACATTATTTTGCACTCTCTAAAAGAGGGTACTCGCCAGTTTCGGCAAGGTTGCAACAATCCCATGGTGTACCATATATCCGATGATGTGGTCATCGAAAAGATCTCGCTCAAGCAGTTACTTAGTAGTAGTACCAATAAAGAATCGTTGGCCATTTACTTCGCATTTCATTTCATCTAGTGTAACAAAGAATCCCGAAAGACCTATTTGGCAACTTTGAGGCATGAATGCAGGTCTAACAAGTTATCTGTCGAACATCTTACCAGCACTCAAGAAGAGGCAGACACACGTATGCTTGTACACGCCATCCATGCCACACAGAGAGAAGCAACATCCCTTAGCATCTAGAGCCCCGACACGGATGTATTCAAAATTGGTGCTGGCTTTATGGAAGTTCACAAGTCTCTGTGAAGACACATCACTGGTGGATGGCACGGGAGACAAGCGTAGATCAATCCCACTGTTCCCCTAGCACAACGCTTTAGGAGGTCATGTTGTGGCGGCATTGCCTGGATTTCACGCATTCACTGGTTGCGACCAAACGGGCACCATATGTGGAAAGTCTAAGATCTCGTGCTGGAATACTTTAAAGAAAGCTGATGAACACGTTTTTGAAGCATTTGCAAGCCTTGGAAGCTCAGTGCACGTTCACGATGATGTGTATACGATGCTAGAGCTTTTTATGTGCCAGCTGTATGCACCCCTAACCCAGGCCACAACCGTGAAGGAACTGCGATGGTTCCTGTGTAGCAAGAAGCATTACCCAGATGAGAATTTGCCACCGACGAGGGCCGCTCTTAAGCAGATGATTAAGAGAACCAACTATGTTGGTGATATTAAGCAAAGTCTGGCTAATTTTTTCTGCCGTCAAGACGAATCTATGACGTCACAGGTTATATGCATAAACCGAAATTCATAAATTTAACTAAAATATCAGTTTAAATTTTGAGCAACTGATTGAAAACATAAAATATGCGAAAATTAAACGTCCCATATTTATCAAGTCCTTTCTTCTATGTTTAAAACAGTTTTATGTCAATCTATGACGTCATAACTTATAAGCCTAGGTCGAAGCAAGATTATAATAACTAAAATAATATTGTTAGTCCTGATAACTGAACTTCACTTATGAAATGGTGACCAGAAATATGATTTATTTAAGCATATTTGTTCACTTAAGCTTCTTTATAGCCATAAGATAGCTAATGTGTGACGTCATATTTCAGCAAACTGATTCACCTCAGAGCACTGCTCCAGTCACAGTCATTGTTGAAGATATCAGTGAAGTCCACAATGATGCTGCAAGTACAGTCAAAGATAGGTCAGTTATGAGTAGGGCCTACGAGATGGGTGCTTTCCCTCCGTCTATCTCTCCGGGGAAACTAAGAAAATATGACGTCATGGAAACTTTCAAAGATGTCCACACAGGGTTGGGAACCTTGGGGTCACCCCTTCAAATCACCTTGAACCCTAATGTTACCCCGATCCAAGTTCATCTTCATCGATGTCCCGTGGCCAAGGAGGCAAAGGCAGCAGAGGCCATTCGTGACCTAGAAAAGCAAGGTATCCTGAAAAAAAGTTACAGACCCATTTCGTGGATCTTCAACAGTGTCTACAGAGAGAAACCGGATCGTAGTTTACGTGTCTGCATCGACCCCAGCCAGACTATCAACAAAGCAATTGAGATTCCAAGTTGAACAATGCAAAAGCTTTTTTTTTCTGTATGGATGTTTATAAGAGGTTTACTAGCGTTGAATTGGATGAAAGATCCTCATTCTTGCCGACCATACACACTCCAATCGGCCGGTACCGTTGGCTTCGTATGCATTTTGGCGTCAGCGTAGGGCCGGAAGAGTATCAGCGAAGACAACATGAGGTGTTAGAAGGCTTAGTTGGTGTTGTTAACAAGGCTGACGACATCTTAGTCTTTGGCTGTGGTGATAGTATTGCGGAGGCAGAGAAGGATCATGACATCAACTTGTGGAACGTAATGTTGCGTTGTCGTGCAGCGAACCTGAAATTAAACCCGAATAAGTTCCAGTTCATACTACAGCAAGTTACCTGGATGGGCCATTTAATCAGCAGCGGTGGCATTACTCCGCATCCAGATCGAGTCCGCGCGATTGTGGACATGAACCCGCCGCAAGATGTGAAAGGGGTTCAGCGATTCCTTGGTATGTGTAACTACTTGTCTCGCTTCACGCCAAATCTTTCCGAAATTGTTAAACCACTCACTGAGCTAACACATGTGGTGCAGTCTGGCCATTGCAAATACCACGACACTAACGTTTTTCGATGTTAACAAGCCATGTGTGCTACAAGTGGATGCTAGTGACACCGGCCTCCGGGGAGCCCTATTACAATATGGTCAGACAGTAGCGTTCACAAGCTCGACTCTGTCACCAACCGAAGATAACTATGCGCCCACTGAAAAGGAATGCTTGGCCATCAAGGTAGCATGCACGAAGTTCTACCAGTATTTATATGGGAAACAAGATGTGATAGTACACTCTGATCATCAGCCGTTGGAAACTATTTTCAAAAAGCCATTAAATCAAGCCCCCAAACGCCTTCAGCGCATGATGCTTCAGCTTCAACCGTTCAAGTTCACAGTGGTGTACAAGAAAGGAAAGTTCATGTACTTGGCCGATACGCTGTCCCAAGCTGCATTGAATCAGCCGGCACCTTCAGGCTCCCAAGAAGAGGTGTTTTTAAGTGTGAGTCTGGGGACCCTGCAGAGATGTTCAGAGTAGAGCTTGAAACCCTGGAGCTACAAGCAATTGCAAAAAGAGTTGAGACATTGTGTACTGTAGTGCATATTTCGAGGCCGACATGGTTTTCAGCAAGTCCCCACCCCCTCCCCCCTTATCAATGTTGTACCAGATCAAAAATGCCATTGAAACTGACAGTCATCAACATTGAAAGGGGGAGGGGGGTCAGTAGCACATGGCATTGATTTGATTTGTGTTACGCGGTCGCTTTTATACGGAATGAACATTTTTTTGGAAAGTGTCTCAACCTTTTTGCAACTGCTTGTAGACTCTTCTGACATGTACAGGAAATCAAATTTGAAACGATGGCTGATCCTGTCCTGTCCATGTTGTATGAGTTTGTAGCACATGGTTGGCCACCTAACAAATCGCAGGTTCCAAAGGCACTCCGCCACTACTACCCGCTAAGCGCGTTATGGTGTGCCTGACAAGTTCTTGTCCGACAATGGGTCGCATATCTCTCAAGAGATCTTGAACTTTGCCAAGCAGTATGATTTCACGGTGATCACCCGACCACCTTATTATGCGAGTGGTAATACGTTCATAATATTTACCTTATCTTGTAGAGCACATCACAGGCTATCTATTAGATATAAAATTTTATCGAATTATTTGCAACAACCCCACTCCCTTATGCCACGGTGGGGGTATAAGTTTGCGTGTACGTCCGTGGGTTAAGACCGGGTATCCAAACCTCCTTCACGGTATTGGTTTTATTTTGTGTTCTCGTCATGATTAATTAATTAAAGTGTGTTCCTCTATTCCTCGTTTAACGTTTGCTGTCCATATCGTATCAAGCTAAGTATATATTCTCACTTTATTCATGTAATCCATTGGTTGGAAATTAAACAGTATTTTGACGAGGACCCCCTTCTGGGGCGGACTTACCTGGACAGCTTCCATTAGTAATTAACACGTCATCGATGGCTGCGTCACTCACAAATCTAGATCCTACCGTCCCTTCAAATGTTACCTATAAAGATGAATATAGAGCTGAAGCATCGTATCATCAGATTGACCTGGGCGTGATCTTTCACATCTCCATCACAACAACAACAAAAGCAGCATAAACGGTAAGGGAAAAATATATATTTTTTTATCTTGAAAAGTATCTAACTATTAACTACTAACCTTGACCAGAAATAATCATTATGCCATCAAGTTACTGATTTCCATTAATTCCTTTTTTTTTTACTCACTTCGTCTGAGGTAAAAACTATAATGCTTTGTGACGTCCGAATTAGTTACCTTTTTTACCATAACCGTAAAATTTCCCGCGCGCTCATTCGCTAGGAGCTATTGTTTATACTGCATTGTTTATACAATAAAATAAATAATCGATCACGCCACCTGCGTCTACAAGCAGTTGCGAAAGGGTTGAGACACTTTCCAAAAACAATGTTCATTCCGTATAAAAGCGTCCGCGTAACACAAATCAAATCAATGCCATGTGCTACTGACCCCCCTCTCCCTTTCAATGTTGATGACTGTTAGTTTGAATGGCATTTTTGATCTGGTACAACATTGATAAGGGGGAAGGGATGGGGACTTGTTGAAAACCATGTAAGCCTCGAAATATTGACTACAGTACACAATGTCTCAACTCTTTTTGCAATTGCTTGTAGCTCGCGTGAAAACAAATGATTTTGGTTTCATGAAGAAATTCAGCCGGTTTAGTTTGCGAGATAACTGCTTTTTTTGTCTCTTTTCGGCGACTTGTCGTCGTTTCTAATCAAATCAGATTACATTTGCCATTGCTAAAAAATCCACGCCAGTCAAAGCTCAAATGTTTGGAGCAGAATTTTATACGGTTGTGGACTCGAGGACTTCGGTATCCTGGCAAACTTATTCAAGTCGAAACAGGATGCGAAACGCTAGACTTCATTCAGCAAACTTTCGTCACTGCCACAGAGGAAAATACGCATATTATGAAGTAGAAAGAAAGGTAAGTAAACGAATGACTTGAAAGTTTTCTTAGTATTCTTGTCTGTGAAATCGAAAGTTTCCGTGATGATCAAAGTTTTAATTGTTCAATGCGCTCGATGCCTTTTTTAAGTTCATTCCTCTGGAGTTTGAGGCCAATTTGAACATGATGGTTCGACGTAAAATGTTTTTGTTATGGTAAAAATCAAATAGATTTTAGTTGGCCACTGATATAATACGTCCTCTGTTAAACAATGTTTGACGCCATAGCACGGTACGATACAGTTCCCCACTCTGTTTTGACCATGCTATGGCGTTAAACATTTATCAGAGCACATATAATTGCCCCAAGTCATCAATTTTGATTTCGTGACAGGTGGTCAAGAAAGTTTCCATTCTGGTGGAAATTAGAGTTTTCTATTCGTTATTTTGTCTTTAAGTTCTCATTTCTTTGCGTTCATCACTCACCTCTGACGATTTGTCCTTTCTATTTCAACTAAATAAAGCAATCTTAAAGGACGCTCCTGGTCACAGTACAATCTTAATGGGGCATTGTCACACAGATTTTGCTGTGTTTTGGTCAAAATACACTAAATATATGACAAAGTACCTTTGCTCAAACACACGACTCTTGCAATCCATAACGAATACTAGTTTCTGTGCACTGGTAGAGTATTTGTTAACAAAACTGGACCATTAATTTAAGGTTTCCATTGAAACAAATATGTTTTTTTGGCTTTTCAAAGTGATACTAAAAATAGGCGACAGTGTCCCTTCAACCTTAAATAATCATTAGTTTATAGATCATATAGTCATACATATATACTTAGAATTGTGTATATAAAAACCGATTTGTATTTTTAGATCATCATAGAATTGCCTGTAAATTGATATTTTTAGATTATTGTAACCCTAAAAAGTACAGCTGTGGTCTTTGTACAGACTTCTATGGTGCGCTGTTTGTAAATTTATTATTTAGCAGAAACTGAGGGCTTTTTGTCATTATTGAACTCTCGGACGTACACGCAAACTTATACCCCCACCGTAGTACAAAGCGGGCGGGGGGTTGGGGGGGGTGGGTTTGTTGCAACCCCTCCCCCTCGGGTTTTTGCGATGTTGCAATATTTCGGAAATATTTTACATCTAATAGATAGCCCGCGATGTGCTCTACAAGATAAGGTAAATATTATGGGTTGCGACGCTGCTGGGGGTCCGTGACGTCATCCAAAATGGCCGCCAAGACGGCCGCCGTCTTGGATTTTACTGAAAATTCAATTTTTTCGGGAAAATGTGGAAATTGCAAATATTGTTGCCAGAGTTGTAATATAACATACAATTAAACATTCTGATGCTTTTAGTAGCATTTTATGTTTTTTTCACTGAAAAAAGGTGAAAAACACGCATTTTTATTCAAAAATGGCTTGACCACATGTTACTTATGACATCATATCTCGTTACCATAGCAACCGGTTGTCGCCAAACTTTACCAAAATGTGTCTTAAGGATAAGTTAACAGCTACTGATAACGGCATGTGCTTATCGTAAATGGTCTTGAAAATATTGGAGAAAAACCTTAAGGGGGTGGGGGGGGGGGTGGTTGTACGTCCGAGGGTTAAATGATTATATTATATAATGAATTCCGGAGACAGTGATTGCTATTTGGTTATATCATATAACCAAACATGCCAAAATGGTTATATCAAATAATTATAATTTGTTAACAGGTTTTAAGTTTGGTTGTTTGATATAACTATTTGATGTAGCCAAAGTTCGCTTGTTTGGTTATTTAAGATAACCAGTTGAAAGTGAAATCCCCAAAACGGTTATTTCAAATAACCAACTTATCGCCAATTGCTAAGTAAGGGTTATTGACCTGGAGGGATGGGAATATATCACATATTCCCGAGGGACAGATCAATAACATGCTTATTTTTCGCCTTGTGATGATTACGTTGGCCGCATTGGGATCACGGCAAACATGTTTTGCTTTTGCCAAATTTGAATTGAGCACGCCTTGCTTCGTTATGAGTAGAAGGAGGGAGAGACAAAAGAAAATGTATGAACAGTACTCGTGGTCTTGCTATGGCCCATCTGCCCGCCTTAATCTTTCCAAGATCAATGGAGTGGAATTTTTGTCTGTGTGTTTTCCAAGGGAAAACGGCAGTGGGTAAACATGTTTTGCTTTTGCAAAATCACAGGGAGTCCAGGCTCACGACAGTAATCCTCAACGACAAATTTATAAGGATTTGTAAGGGATTTTATCGTGAGTTTGATAAAATATCAAAATTATAAATAAACAGCCATTAAAGTGTTCATACCTCATTAAATAATGTCTGTCTGTTGTTTCTTGGCGGCTTTATGGCTTCTAAACGGCATTTTAGCCAGTTTTGTTATTTCTGGTTTGACTTCACGTAAAAGAAGTAAAGGGAGAACTCGCAATTCCAAGTCACTCCAACGAAAATCGACAAAAATTACCTTCAATCGATTCTAATTGTTCCAAAACTTCGCTCGAGTAACGAGCGAGTCCGTTCCTTTCTATGCATCTCACATTTAGCTCCAATCGCAGTCATCGCCTCGTAAAGACGATAAATACAACCAGAAAATTTAATGCTCTCTGCCCCTTGGATGCTTGGACATAATAGATCGTTACGGCCAAAAGCAATGAAATCAGTAAACGACTGGGCTATTTTTCAATTTTAGCAATTCTCAAAAACAGTATTACGCGACCGTCTGTTGACAACTGTACTCGCTTTGAATATTTAAATAATGATCTGCATAAGAAGGATAGTGCTGAACGGCACTGCATGATGGAATGTCGACTTTTTTAATTGTTACAACTATTGATCTCATTCGTCTAGACTCAAAAACCGCTAAAAAGTTAAGGTTCAAGGTGCATTTCGTCTATTTTGTTTTAAGGTTTCAAGTAATTTGAGACCCAATCGCACAACATGCAATTTTTTTAAGATATTGTATTTGGGGAACTTCATCAAAGAAGCAAAATTATTAGCTATTGTCTTCTGCTATTGTGATTGGTTAAGTACGAACATTTCCTAAAATTTATTTCGCGCTTTTGGTTTTTTTTGACGTTCTCGTTGCCGTCGCCGAAAATCCTAGGTAAATTAAGTTGCCTAGGTAAAAGTGCTTCGTGTAACCGTGGCTATTCTCGGCTTTATAGAAGGAATTTGAAGTGGAATCAAGAAAAAGTAGTCCCGCCAACTTTTCGAACAACAGGGCGGGTACTCATGCGAATCAATCCAGTTTTGCAACGGTTGTTTTGCTCGTGTCCCTCACCGACGAGAGGGTTTTGAACCATACGGCCTGGCTGCTAAACCAAGCCAACGGGCGCCTGAACCCGCCCTAAACGAGCATCCAAGGACCAGAGAGCATTGAATTTTCTGGTTGTATTTTAATGTCGTCTTTATGAGGCGATGACTGCGGTTATGGAGCTACATGTGAGATGCGTAGAAAGGAAAGGACCAGTTCGTTACTCGAGCGAAGTTTTGGAGCGATTGGAATCGATTGAAGGTAACATATCAAACGGCTTGTATTTCATGGAGGTTTTTAATTATATGCACACAGAATATCAAACTCTTTTTCCAATGCGACGGACATTTGTTTTTCTCAGCTCCAGGCGGATGCGGCCGCTAACCCCAGGTAATGCGCATGCTCTCCGTTGCAAATTTCCAAAATGGCGGACTAGCCAAAGAGAGAAATAAAAGAACCAAAGCGATTCTGCAACGAATACTAAGCATAATCCCCCGTTAAAAAAGGTCAATACACGGAGAAAAGATACAAAACTGTATGATATTGAAATCACGGAGGTTGACAAACCCAGTAAGAGATTGAAAATTCATTACATTGGCTACAGCACTCGCTTTGATGAGTGGAGACCCTTCGAGAACGATGAAGGATCTGAATATTTTCCGTTCGTTCGTAAAGAAAACCTGTTCATTCCATCGGAAACATCGATTGTGGATAGAACGCAATCACTTCACTGTCTACTACTGTTTCGTGAAATAAAGAAAAGGCTTTGGTCTGGGCGGTGAGAGGACCCTGAAATAAACATAGGCCTCAACGTTGACCAGGATGTTTTTATGGAAGGTCTTGGGAGTGTTTTGCTCGCCATTATTCAAAGAGGGAAGATGGTTTACCGATTGTAGTCAAATAGGATGCTTCATTCATAAGTTGGTCTGAAGTTGGACGAAAGAATTTTAAATTCAGCTGGAGATTTTACTTAATATGTAATTTCAGGAACTATTAAGTATTGGCTGGGACAAAGAAGTCCAATCACAGAATAGAAGATCCTTGGGGAGCAATATGTTAAATCAGAAATTGAAAACAGCTACTTTATTACTTTTCAGTTTGTAAAAGGTGATGGAAACAGGAACAACTACAATGCAAACAACTACAGTTGTTTGAGGGCGTCAACCCCTTTGTGATTTGTGGATCTGAAGAAATCTTTACAGGCTCTATCATTGTATGTTTTCAAGCCCTGTTGTGTGTAATATGCAATGTTCTGATAAAGTGACAGAGATTCAGGGACATGGCAATGTAGAGCGTGCATGTAGGGAGTGACATCTTTTGCTTGGTCCTTTGCTTTGAGAAAGAGTCCAAACCATGCTTTGATATCTCATTGCAGTTCAAGAATACCATCCTCAGAAATTCAGTTTCAAATCACTGATTAGGTCCATAAATTTTGTCCAGATCACTCGTATATATTTTTTTTTGACTGCATTGAGAAAGAAACATAGGAAAAATTTATATGCTGAAAGAGTTTCAATTTTTCTGGTCCAGTAAGATCTCTATATTCTAGCTTTTTTACTCTCCTTGTTGATTCTAAAGTTAAAAGAGATTCCAATACTTTTGATAAATTCTTCATAACTTCCCATGTGTTTATACTTATCTCTAGGAAATCCATCAGAGAACGTGTTTTTTTTTCTCAATAGCATCACTTCTTCTCAACTCTCTTATGAACAAGTCAATCAAAACTATGAGTATATATCCAAGGGTATAAAGTCAAATAACGGTTTTGCTTTACAGTTGAATTTCTTTCCAGTCGAAAACTCTGCTATTTCTTCAATATTTCCAGCACCAAATGTGCCTAGAACACAGACCAGTGCTAAAAATTCCCAGTATCTACCTAAAAGGTATTCAAGTTTATAGGTGCAGTTATTTGCACTTATTTCCTGTAAGTTTGATATTTCCATTCGAAGGTCTGCTAGGCTATGTCTTAGATTATTATATGTCTCTGTAGTTTTTGTATAACAGCAAGTACATAATTCACCTTCTCACCCATTGCCACTTTATTTTCATTCAGAATGGTAAAAGTGAAGTTTACAACTGTTAGTCTCTTTCCGATATTTGTTCCATCACCAATAAGCTTGATTTCAATAATTTCTCCATCTTTTATTTCTCGATTATGCTGAAGCCTCACAATATACTCTTGCAAGCTTCTGCAAATCCTAACTGAACACCCACAGCATCCCCTGGAGTTGGTCTCAAGGCACATTTGCTGTTTATTTCATTGATTTGCTTCTTTATACGCCCTCGGGTACGCCACGAGGGGAATATATCACATATCCCCGAGGGACTGGTCAATAACATACTTATTCTCCACCTTGTGAGGTTTTCTAAAACAAAGAAACTATTAACTTTTCGGAGAGTAACATTCCGTTCAATTCAAATGCAAAAAAGCATGATTCCGCAAGGCCGCATTAGGATCACGGCACATTACGAAGCGAGACAGGGAAAGACAAGGGAAAGGGACAAGGGAAAAGACATGGGAAAGCGGCAGAGACATATTCAGGTTCAAGCGTAAAACGCGGCGTCATACATTATTGAAGACCCGAAACCTGAATCGAGGTACGATACCATCGAATAATGTTGTTAACATTTCGCTTTTTGGTCGCGACCGGCAAGTTAATTACGTAGGAATATGATTGATGAAGTTGTCTTTTTTGTAAACAAAAATATGGACCGATGCTAGAGCGTTTTCCTTGTGGCGCCCTATTTTGTCTTCCCATTTGTGTTATTCTATTATGAGGGGAATAAGTCGAGGGGCCGACTAAGGCGAGGGGAATATTTCGAGGGGAATATGTCGAGGGGAATATGTTGGGGGTAATATGTTGAGGGGAATATGTTGAGGGGAATATGTTGAGGGGAATATGTTGAGGGGAATATATAATCCTTTGTTTTGCTGTTGTTATCAGCTATTGTTTTCAGCCCCGCCTCTCCCCTATTACAATCAAAGCCGCACCCAGCTTTTCAGACACTGTAATGAACGTGGTTATGTGAAATATTCCCCTGAAAAGGACAAAGAAAACCGAGCTAGGTGGAAAATAAAACCGGTTATTCTCATTTTTAAGCTCATGCACATCAATCTCGTTATAATACACCTTAAATTGATACCGAGGACCTGTTTCTAGCTTTCTTAGCTGCTTTCTGAAGACAGAATAGTTTCTTTCTGAAGACTTCTAAAATACGGCTGTTGATTATTACACCGCGTATACCTGATCGCTCCAACACTTTGTTTACAATAGCCGAGAGGACCGACTGATGGTTTTCTCCGTCTTCTTCTTTAGGTTCCTTCGAAACTGTACAGATTAGTAAGCTGCAACGAAAATGTATTGGACGAAGTTTAAAAAAAAAAATCCC
Organism: Cladopsammia gracilis; assembly: GCA_022457155.1. Classification (NCBI taxonomy): domain Eukaryota; kingdom Metazoa; phylum Cnidaria; class Anthozoa; order Scleractinia; family Dendrophylliidae; genus Cladopsammia; species Cladopsammia gracilis. Next base: position 72,347 of record JAJGOT010000726.1, read on the forward strand.
GCAATCCAGCCTGAAAAGTGTATTTATTCCGAATCTTACGGATAATAACTTTGCGAAACTAACTGGTTTATCTCGTACGTAAACGACGGCAGATTAATCCCCGAAGCGCTTTCTCAGCTTCCTGATTCCTATCCTACTGCTTTCACACTTATAAAACTGAAAAAAAAAAAAGGAAGAAAGGCATAGGTGTTTTGAGAGTCCATTTCACGAGGTCGAATCTGCTTTTTGTTGGACACTTTAAAATTTTTACACATAAAAACGAAGGAATTAATCCGTTAATATGCGCGCATGCGTAATGGACGGGTTATCGGTAACGGCGACAGATATGCAAATGAGTCACTCACTCGCTCACTCCTTCCAACAGCTGTAAACTTAGTGACGTAATGCTTTGTTACGAATGCGTTTTCTAACAAGAACAGCGTGAATCCAGCGATAACAATAACTAAATTGGGTAAACGAATATAAACAACAATAAGCTTAAAGATGTTTCGCATTTGGAGTCTTAAATGCAACGTTAAAATCGATCTAAAAGGAATTTTCAACTGAGACACGCGTTTTGATTCTTATTTACCTTCAAGTAATAAAATTTATCCAATCTCAATTTAGTTGTCACGGTGGTCGAGTGGTGTAAACCGCGGACTTATAGCTGAAAGGTCCAGTTTCGAATCTTGCTCGGGCCGTTCTTTTTTTTTTCTTTTTTTTTTTTTTTCTTTCCTCTTCGGACTGAACATTAAGAAAGTGATGTACTGTATTTTTATTTTTTGCGTTTGTCAAAAATCCTTACGTTTAATTAAAAAAACCGTGATAGAGTGAAAGCATAAGCTTACCGCAATATCGCGTTACGCTAGCATTTCAAATTCACGGGTTGGCTCTAAGGAGCCTTTGATTTTATTTTGGAGGTACATTTTCAATTTGCGCTTGCGTAAAATAGATATCGCCCAAGACTCCTTGCTCGGTCGTGTTTTGATCACGTACGCCTTGTTAATTCTGACGGAACCACTCGGGAAAAAGGTGAAAATGACGAGGGAAAAACTTTACTTTAACCCTATCCAGACCGGGGGGGGGGGGGGGGGGGGGCTTTTGGAGCCCGCTCGAACTTTGAAGTTGTGTCGTTTCAAAACGGTCGATGCAATGACCACCAAATTTGGTGACTTTTCCTAAAAATTATCTGGAAACATTTTCTCGTTAGCGTCTCTTCTCCACCGACATTGACGTTTCCATAGCAACCGCTTTTTGACACCTATGTTTTACAAAATTAGCATTTTTCTCTTTAATCAAGATTTTTTCAAAGTTTTCTTATTGAATTAATATTTTCCACTTAATTTAGCGATAATTGATCAAATTATGTATAATTGTTTATTAATTAAGGTTAATTAACGGTAATTTTAGGAAAATATGGAATATGAAATGTCAAATCCAGGATGGCGGATCGAAATTTTACTAAAGGTCTTTTCTCTATATAATTTTATTACTGGTTCATATTTTGGATTGTAAAACATTTGCCCACAATAAACTAGACTTTAGCAGTCCATTTGCTTTATTTTTCGGTGTTTTTACCGAAATAAACACGTTTGTACTAATTCAAGATGGCGGATCCAAGATGGCGGATCCAAGATGGCGGACAATAAAATGGGAAATTGATTTACCTGTCTGTGTAATTCCAAAATCTCTAAACATTTATTGTCAAAATATCATACAAATGTCCTTTTCACTTGAAAAAGCTTTTTTGAATTCATTAGGTACATGAAAAGCCATAATTTGCAAAGATAACTGTTCCAGTTTTTAAGAAAATGTACAAATCACTTCTATGACGTCACATGCTGTTACCATGGCAACAAAGTGTACCAATTCATTAACTTTTACTCCTACATCAATTTGTGAAAGTTTGGTATGAACACTACCGTTTGTTTCAGAGATATGCCTTATAGAACGTTTCAGTTGGTTATTTCATTGTATATGACGTCATAATGACGTCACTGTTATTGTTAACAACAAAAAAGTGTTAGTAAACATAAGACTTTTATCAAATAGGTAGCTGTTAAAGTATTGTTGTTATATGTTCAAAATTGAGAAAATATTGATCAAAGACTGTTTTAGGCAATAAAATCGACTATATGACGTCATAATGACGTCACGTTACGTCATTATGACACCAAAGTATCTGTAGTTACTAGAATTCATGACAACATTATCCTGTGTAAATTTGGTGGCCATAGCATAAGCGGTTTCAAAGTTACATAGGGGGGGCTTCCGGAGGCCCCCCCCCCCCCCCCGGTCCCAGACGGTCAAAAAAAGCCCGGTTTGGATAGGGTTAAAGTAAAAAAATAAACAAAATAGAAAGCCATAATATTATAGTTGTCGCTTTTCGTTGGAGTGACTTGGAATTGCGAGTTCTCCCTTTACTTCTTTTAGGTGAAGTCAAACCAGAAATACCAAAACTCGCTAAAATGCCGTTTAGAAGCCACAAGGCCGCCAAGAAACAACATACAGACATTATTTAATGAGGTATGAACACTTTAATGGTTGTTCATTAAAATTTTTGATATTTTATCAAACTCACGATAAAATCCCAAATCCTTTGTCGTTGAGGATTCCTGTTGCGAGCCTGGGCTCCCTGTGGCCAAAGTTGCATTGAGCACGTTGCTTCGTTATGAGTAGCCTGTTCCAGGCGTTCAGATAGTGGGGAAAGCGCGAATTGTTGGGGAAACCGCGAAGAAAAGCGAGCAAAAAAAAAAAAACAAACAACAAAATGCGGGGAGACTGGGGAGAGGAAGCGAGAGAACGCCTGTAAACAAATTTAACAAAAGGTTGTTCCGGTATACCGGATTCTGGTATACCCTCTGATTGGTCAATTATGACACTTTCTGTTAACACTCGAGCGCTGATGAGAAATGCGATATATGGCAGAGGAAAGACAGCTGCCATCGAGTCACGCTAAGATTGAAATCGTTGTAAACAACGCACTCAAAGACTTCACGAATATCGTATCTCTTCGCGAAGAACAGAAAGATTGCTTGAATGACCTTGTTTCTGGTAGAGATGTCTTCGCGATACTTCCAACCGGCTTCGGAAAGAGCTTGATCTTTCAGCTCTTAGCTTTCGACGGATAATGAAAGCAATGAACGGAAAAGATAGTCCGTTTCGACGATCCTCGTTGTTATGCCACTCGTGGCTATCATGAAAGATCAAGTGGAGCAATTGAATTGGAGTTACAGCAATAGCCAAAGGATTGGAGCAGGAGGAGAGAATGGACGAGGATGCGGCGAAAAAGAAAATCAAATTGTAAACACATAAATCTTATATAAGCTCTAATAGAGCTTAAGCTTTTTAAACATTTCTTTAAATTTCAGCTTTGAAGGTTTCATTAAGCTTAAGATTTAAGTGAAACGTATGTTCTGAAATGAATGCGAAATTAGATTACATTTGCTTGTATTGTTAAGACACAAAGGTTTCTAACGAATATCGATTTCGAATGTTTATTTTATTATATATATATATATATATATATATATATATATATAAGCTTACACGATATATATATAAGCTTACACGTACTTTCATGTCTTTCATATCTTATAAGCTTAAAATAGAAAGGTTTACTGGACCTTCACGACTGTTTTGTCTCCGTTGAGATTCATCGAAGAATTCATTTCATCAGCCATTGCTTCGTTAATGGGGGCCACTTCAAGCGAATTTTGGTCCTCATCAGAGCTTGCAAGAGCGAGAGAACGTCGCGATTTCGCAGTTGTTGTCGTTTCTCTGGCGCTGTCAGCCGTCGGAAAATAATTTAGAAAATAATTTAGAAATGTTGGCATTGGTTTTTGCAAATGTTCTGGCACAGGTTCGTGACCTAGCGAGCGAGCAATGTCGGCCAACACCAAACTCTCCACTCCAGGATATCCAACAATATCCTTATTTTTAACTAAAACGGGGCACACGCGGAACTTTGGTTTCCGAACACTTCACATTTTTTTTTTTGCCAAAACCTGCATACGTTGAAGGATGGACTGGGAATTCGTTTGCAGAAGAACGTACACAACGATCAGACATCGAAACGCAGACCGAGATATGAGATATGAGAGAATTGAAAGTGTTAATTTCCCAGGAAATCTAATCCGGTTTTAATTGACATATGATTGACAGCTGAGTTGGCGGTCTAAAAGTGGGCGGAGGGACCTTTTGTTGAGTTTGTTTACAGACGTTCCCTTATCTCCCCGCATTTTTTTTTTTGGCTCGCTTTTCTTCGCGCCTTCCCCAACTATGCAATATACAAATTAATATAAAATGTTACATGGAGAATACAAAAGTATATTGAACATACACACAGTAAATCATTTTCAACAGCTTGGATGCACGAATATCACTCATCAGGAAAGTTAATTGCTAATAGACATTTTACCGATACGGCGGCCATATTGAATAAATTAGATTTGAAGAGTATTATGGGATTCCCAGGGGGCAAAACAAATCTCACGTGACAGACCTGTCGCACAAGTTTTTTTTAATCTGAGAGAGTTTTGTAGTTTTATTTGCTTGGTCATGGCCGACCGGTCAGATGAAAACAAAAATGAGTTCACTATTGAGGAGCAGAACGCTTGAAACGGCGAGAAACTGCGAACATGTTTTAAAAAATCGGGGTATTGTTTTCACTAGTGATTCTTGTGAACGCGACTTAGTTTCGAAAGTTTACCATGCTTGTCGTCTAGATTTGCCACTGTGTAGCACAAAAAAAACAAGACTATGCCCAAATCGAAGCTAGACGAAAGGAAAAGCTCTTTATCGACGGAATCTCGCTTCCTCTCCCGGAAGAATTGAGAAACAGGGTGAGCGGAAGCCATAATTTTCCCGATATGACGATGAAAAACATTGAACTTTACCTGTCAAAAAGTAATGACAGGAAATCTGCGAAAGATACTGTAATTGGACAATCTTGCGCTTGTTTTGATTCCGTTTGATTCAAGTGTTCTTATTTTTCCGTTTCTTTTATTTTTCTAATCGAGATTCGGTTAATTTTCATTAAAGAGTCTTGCTTAAATTTCTCATTTGATTCTAGTTTTGTACTAGCTTGTTGTCAATATAAATTTTAAATGCACGCAATTTCGTGATCGGATTTTACGAGATAATTTGGACTTTCACTACATTGCTCGGTTTGAATGCTTTTATTTCGCAGTTGTTACCTTCTTTTATCTAAATTCTGTAAGTTTTCATTCAAGAAAATATGACTTTTCAATTAAAATAGCTTAGTTTAAGCTTTCGCACTGCTATGAATGAAAACTTGTATGGTCTGTCACCACATATTTCTCGGGAAAACGGCGATCATTATTACATCCAAACACGGCACAACGATCTTTTTCCCCATTACAATCTTGTTCTAGAAAAACTTTAAGAAAAATTACCTCGAAAAGGGCGCATAAACCGAGCGTAAACACTGTGCCTGTGTATAAGATCGATGCTCATGCTCCCTGGGAATCCCATAATACTCTTTAAATATAATTTATTCAATATGGCCGCCGTATCGGTAAAAAGGTATATTGCCTTCATTATCTATAGAGATTAAGGAGGCTCGTACCCATTTCTCAAGTCCACACCCTTTTAATTTTAATGGGCCATATCTTTTGTTGTAGTGCATAGAAAGACAAGCCACTTTGCATGCAAACACACAATACATTGAACTTTATGGAAGAAAAGGATTTGTTTACATCAGTGCTTCCATGGCAACGGAATGGTGATCCTCTGAAATTCACAAGTTGCGGAGTTTCTCTAGATCAAGAGAAATTTTTGTAAAACCCGCTAGTGGACTAATTGATTAGACCATGGGCTTCAACTGGACAAAGTTTGAAAGAAATGTATGAGAGCGTTTTCGAAATTTTTGGGGACGAAGTTTTGGGGATTATAAATACAGTGAAAAACATACTATCGACATAATTGGCTAATATCTAAAGAAAATGATGCGCGATGGGGATGCAGTTTCATCTCATAGTAGTTTGATTCCATTTGAAATGGTGTGTGAAAAAGTGAGGGGGTTGCTTTGGCCGATTGCGAGAAAGAAGGATTTGATTAGCGTGCGTTCAGCTGCTGTTGTTGCCATTTTTGTATGTAATTTGGTCTACGCCTACAAATGTGTTGATAATTTGGAAACCGCGAGATAAATTTTTTTAAAAAATTGACAATCTCGAGATTGGTCATCAATTTATATGGCCTGCAAGTTTCAAGGACATTGAAGACATGCAAGGCAATAAAATAGGGCCTCCAATGTACCAATTTTTTCCCGCAGATTTTGTGTTTACAAGTGAGCGTCCTCATTATTCACGAGTATTGTTTTCTAGTTTCATATGCACGTGCAAAACTTTAGCAAAAAATTTATTTGCATCGGAACAGAACGCTCGATTGCTTTCCGAAGAATTTTCCGAAATATGCTAATAGCTGGCTTGAGAATTGTAATAACATTACGCACTCGATTTTGCTTTATTACGCTGTAATGCAGCCATACCGAGGGTCTCTTTAAAATTGCAGGACAAGAAGAACATATCCCAATTTGGAAATTTATAAACGTAACGCAGAAACAGTGCTTCTTTAATATGTCACACGCAAGAACAGCGTGACAACTTTATATTTTAGCTGAGAATTCTGCTTTGCGCTATTTTATATCTAAATAAGGAACAGATGCTACGCCGATTGCAACAAATAACCAGAGTGAGACAATCATAAATGTGTTATTTCTGCATCCGGCACTTGAAGAAACGTGACGTTTCCGACGTTGTCTTCATCAGTACTGTTGACATTGCTATTCGTAACACAAGCCAGTTATTAGCATGTTTCGGAAAATTCTTCGGAAAGCAATCGAGCGTTCTGTTCGATGCAAATAATTTTTTTTGTAAAGTTTTGCACGTGCATATGAAACTTGAAAACAATACCCGTGAATATTGTAAACACAAAATCTGCGGGAAAAAAAATTGGTACATTGAAGGCCCTATTTTATTGCCTTGCAAATCTTCAATGTCCTTGAAACTTGCAGGCCATATAAATTGATGACCAATCTCGAGATTGTCAAATTTTTAAAAAAAATTATCTCGCGGTTTCCAAATTATCATCACATTTGTAGGCGTAGATCAAATTACATACAAAAATGGTAACAACAGCAGCTGAACGCACGCTAATCAAATCCTTCTTTCTTGCAATCGGCCAAAGCAACCCCCTCACTTTTTCACACACCATTTCAAATGGAATCAAACTACTATGAGATGAAACTGCATCCCCATCGCGCATCATTTTCTTTAGATATTAGCCAATTATGTCGATAGTATGTTTTTCACTGTATTTATAATCCCCAAAACTTCATCCCTAAAAATTTCGAAAACGCTCTCATACATTTCTTTCAAACTTTGTCCAGTTGAAGCCCATGGTCTAATCAATTAGTCCACTAGCGGGTTTTACAAAAATTTCTCTTGATGTAGAGAAACTCTGCAACCTTGTGAATTTCAGAGGATCACCATTCCGTTGCCATGGAAGCACCGATGTAAACAAATCCTATACTCCCATAAAGTTCAATGTATTGTGTGTTTGCATGCAAAGTGGCTTGTCTTTTTATGCACTACAACAAAAGATATGGCCCATTAAAATTGAAAGGGTGTGGACTTGAGAAATGGGTACGAGCCTCCTTAATATTGACTTATAATTTCTTTTTGTTAGGGCAAAGTGGGTGACTTTATATGGGACAAAGTACCAGCCTGGAATGATTGTGATTGGAAGACATGATGGATTAATGCCAACATTTGCACAAATCAAGTACCTCCTTGCCCTCACGGACAAGAGGGTTTTCTTTCTTTGCAAGAGAGTGCAAGTTCTGAGATTTGTGAAACATTTATGGGCATTTGAAGTGACTGTCATGAACGCTGAATGAGTGCTTGATTACAATTCTTTATATGACTTACATCCCATTGATATTTACTGTATTATGTATGACCGAACATCCAGGAAGTTATATATATATATATATATTTACCCTGTTTCTGGCGTAAAAGTACACAAGAGCTCGCGTGTAAAATTAACATTAAAAAAGTGTAAAAATAGACTTTCTACGGTGTAAAATTATCCCCGTAAAACGGCCTACAGCATTACACTTTGACACGGTGTAAAAGTACCCAATATCATAAGTAATATTACACCATAATTTTGGTGTAATGGTTTACACTACGGACAAGTGTAATTTTACATTTTTACTGTTGTAAAAATACACTTTACCTTTTAGTGTGTATTCGCGCTTTTCCCACTATCTGAACACCTACGTTATGAGTAGAAGGAGGGAGAGACAGAAGAAAATGTATGAACAGTACTCGTGGTCTCGCCATGGCCCAACTGCCCGCCTTCATCTTTCTAAGATCAATGGAATGGATGTCGGTGTTTTTTCCAAGGGAAACCGGCGGAAAAAATTTCAGGTTCAAGCGTAAAACGAGGCGTCATACAATTATAATATTGAAGACCCGAAACCTAAATCGAGTTACGATACCATTGAATGATGTTATCAACATTTCGCTTTTTGGTCGCGACCCGGCAAGTTATTTATGTAGGAATAAGATTGATGAAGTTGTCTTTCTATGTAAACAAAAATATTGACTGATGCTAGTATGTTTTCCTTTTTAAGCCCTATTTTGTCTTTCCGTTTGTGTTATTCTATTATTAGGGGACTAAGGCGAGGGGGAATATGACGACGGGATTATGACGAGGGGAATATGACGGGGGGAATGTGTCGAGGGCAATATATAATTCTTTGTTTTAACATTGTTAGCAGCTATTGTCTTCAGCCCCGCCTCTCCCCTGTTACAATCAAAGCCGCACCCAGCTTTTCAGACACTGTAATGAACGGGGTTATGTGATTTATTCCCATGAAAAGAACAAAGGAAACTGAGCTAGGTGAAAAATACGAAAAGGTTATTTCAAATAACCAAGTTCTTGCCTATTGCCAAAAAATGGTTATTCGAAATAACCGATTTCTCGCCTATTGCCAAAAATGGTTCTTTGAAATAACCGATTTCTGCCCAAAAAACTGCAATGGTTATTTGAAATAACCATTTCTGTGCCAGGCATGGTCGCTAGGTGCAGAAAAGGCAGTAAGGCCTGGATACCAAGTCCTACGAAAAAACTTAAAAAATGGCGGATCTATCATGTACAATTTGCGTTGCTGCTTCCCGTGCCATCATGATCAACCAATCTATGGATTCGTCGCAAAAAATCAGTGTAACCACCCTAGAGTTACAGGTGGCGAACATATCGAAAAGTAAAATGCAGTTGTATTGCAGAAACCACATTCTCTCTACAGTATTTACTTCTGTTTCAATACGGCTTTCATGTAAAGAAGTATTTTGCCTTCACTACACAACCGAACACACTCAAAGGTTGAGGCATGGGCGCGTTGGTCAGCCAGGCCCACGATACATTTTATTATTGACAAAGGACTATCGTATTACAATATTACTATGATATACTATACTATAATATCACAATAACTCTAGGTTGGCCGGCCAGGCCCACGATACATTTTGTCATTGACGAAGAACTATGATATAACGATAACTCTAAGCGCACCAGAGCCGGACACGTAAACCCCAAAAAACCAACTGTTGGAAAAAATAGGGACCGTGTACCCCCGACCTATGCAGTGGTGCTACCTTTGGGGTTTTAAGGTGTTTTTAACTAAGAAACAAACGACTAAAATGCGGCTAAAACTGCCGATAACAAATCTTAAGGTATTACAATAAACAACTAAGACGAAAGTTACAAGAATTTGGTTTTATCGACTGAGTCGATAAGGTAAATTAGCCACCGTAAAAAGATTCGAGAAAGCTGACGTTTCGAGCGCTAGCCCTTCGTCGGAGCGAATCAAGGGATTGTGGGTAGTGTGTGGTTTTATATAGTAGGAGGAGCTCCGCCATTGGTGGAAATTTGGTGACGTGAAAAACAAATGTAAATTAGTTGAATGAAAAGCGTTCGTTAATTCCGTGGGGTTTGAGAGTGCCGATTCGAAAGATGATTTTTTGTTCTAAGTTTTTACGGCTTTCTGTGTTGCCCTGGTGTAGGGAAACGCCACAGATTGTCATGTGTTGTTTAGAATGGTTAGCAAGATTGAAATGACGCGCGACTGGTTTGGATGCGTCTTTGTCATTTTTTTCAACGTCTCGGAGATGTTCTCGAAAACGGTCGCCCAGTCTCCTCCCTGTTTCGCCAATGTATATCTTTTTGCAAAAAGTGCATGTTATGCAGTAGATAACATTTACGGAGGTGCATGTGAAACGATCAGTGATTTTAATAGATCGTTTAGGTCCCGTTATTTTGTTGGCGTTGTGAATGAAAGGACAAGTGTTGCATCGTGTGCGTGCGCATTTAAAAGTTCCCGGTTCATCGTCAGATTTCAGTGTACTCGTAACAAGAAAGTTGCCTATATTTTTGTCACGTTTGAATGAAATTAGTGGGGGTTGTGAAAAAATTCTGCCAGTTTCGGGGTCGTTTTGGAGCAATTTAAAATTTTTTAAAATGATGTTTTTGACTGTGTGATTGTGTGGGTGGAAAGTGAGGGTGAATGGAATTCTCTCGTTCTCTTCCTTCTGTGATGTTTGTAGTGCTGATTGTCTGTCGATCTGTTGTGCACGTTGTTGGCCCGTATTAACAACAGAGTCAGGGTACCCACGTTTCTTGAAAAACTGGCACATTTCTTCCGATTTGTTGGAAAAATCAGAGTCATCACTACAAAGACGTCGAAGTCTGAGAAATTGAGAATACGGAATGGCGTTTTTAACGTGTGATGGATGTGAGGATGAATGTAACAGGTAACTGTGGGAATCTGTAGGTTTGTAGTGCACACTTGTGGATAAACTGTTGCCGTTAATCGAAATATTGATGTCAAGAAAAGCGACAGAGGTTTCAGAAATTTCCCAGGTGTATTTTAGAGCCGGATGAAAAGTATTGACAGAAGTTATGAATTGATTAAGTTCTTCTTTACTGGAAGAGGTAGCGCCAATGCAGTCATCGATGTAGCGGCCGTAGAGTTCGGGTTTGGTTCCTTGGTACTGATCGAAAAATTTCTTTTCGACGTAGCCTACAAAAAGGTTAGCATAGCTTGGTCCCATTTTGGTGCCCATGGCGACTCCATTTACTTGTTTGTAGTAGTTTTGGGAAAATGAAAAACAGTTAAGTGTCAAAACTAATTCGGCTAAGCGGAGCAGTGCTTCTGATTTTCTAATTTTCTGATTTTCTGATTTTCTAATTTTCTAATTTTTCTGATTTTCTGATTTTCTGATTTTCTAATTTTCTAATTTTTCTGATTTTCTGATTTCTGATTTTCTGATTTTCTTCTTCTAATTTCTAGCTATTTAGACAAAATCATGGCCCCCATTGTCAAATCACTACCCTCGTACATTAAAGACACCAATCACGCACTCGAAATTTTCCGTGATTTCAGTTTTCCCAGCGAAAACAAATTAATTTTCACTATGGACATTACCTCTTTATATACCGTCATCCCCAATGACGAAGGACTTTTAGCACTAAAATATTTTTTCGACCAGCGTTCCATTCAAAACCCAAGCTCAGAAGCACTGCTCCGCTTAGCCGAATTAGTTTTGACACTTAACTGTTTTTCATTTTCCCAAAACTACTACAAACAAGTAAATGGAGTCGCCATGGGCACCAAAATGGGACCAAGCTATGCTAACCTTTTTGTAGGCTACGTCGAAAAGAAATTTTTCGATCAGTACCAAGGAACCAAACCCGAACTCTACGGCCGCTACATCGATGACTGCATTGGCGCTACCTCTTCCAGTAAAGAAGAACTTAATCAATTCATAACTTCTGTCAATACTTTTCATCCGGCTCTAAAATACACCTGGGAAATTTCTGAAACCTCTGTCGCTTTTCTTGACATCAATATTTCGATTAACGGCAACAGTTTATCCACAAGTGTGCACTACAAACCTACAGATTCCCACAGTTACCTGTTACATTCATCCTCACATCCATCACACGTTAAAAACGCCATTCCGTATTCTCAATTTCTCAGACTTCGACGTCTTTGTAGTGATGACTCTGATTTTTCCAACAAATCGGAAGAAATGTGCCAGTTTTTCAAGAAACGTGGGTACCCTGACTCTGTTGTTAATACGGGCCAACAACGTGCACAACAGATCGACAGACAATCAGCACTACAAACATCACAGAAGGAAGAGAACGAGAGAATTCCATTCACCCTCACTTTCCACCCACACAATCACACAGTCAAAAACATCATTTTAAAAAATTTTAAATTGCTCCAAAACGACCCCGAAACTGGCAGAATTTTTTCACAACCCCCACTAATTTCATTCAAACGTGACAAAAATATAGGCAACTTTCTTGTTACGAGTACACTGAAATCTGACGATGAACCGGGAACTTTTAAATGCGCACGCACACGATGCAACACTTGTCCTTTCATTCACAACGCCAACAAAATAACGGGACCTAAACGATCTATTAAAATCACTGATCGTTTCACATGCACCTCCGTAAATGTTATCTACTGCATAACATGCACTTTTTGCAAAAAGATATACATTGGCGAAACAGGGAGGAGACTGGGCGACCGTTTTCGAGAACATCTCCGAGACGTTGAAAAAAATGACAAAGACGCATCCAAACCAGTCGCGCGTCATTTCAATCTTGCTAACCATTCTAAACAACACATGACAATCTGTGGCGTTTCCCTACACCAGGGCAACACAGAAAGCCGTAAAAACTTAGAACAAAAAATCATCTTTCGAATCGGCACTCTCAAACCCCACGGAATTAACGAACGCTTTTCATTCAACTAATTTACATTTGTTTTTCACGTCACCAAATTTCCACCAATGGCGGAGCTCCTCCTACTATATAAAACCACACACTACCCACAATCCCTTGATTCGCTCCGACGAAGGGCTAGCGCTCGAAACGTCAGCTTTCTCGAATCTTTTTACGGTGGCTAATTTACCTTATCGACTCAGTCGATAAAACCAAATTCTTGTGCTTCACCCCCACCGACGCAGCACCACAGTTTCTCTAGAAACTAACCCCATTCATAAGACGAAAGTTAACTTGTTTGAACAGTACTAGAGGCGGCGAGGCTGACCGTAGAATGACACAAATCTATCAACGAACAGTTTTCAAACTCACGAACCGTGAGCCCCTGCGCACTACACTAGTACCCGGTTCTCTGCTCCGTGTCGGCAAAATATTAATTTATGTCAATACCGATTATCACAAATTACATTATGTGACTTTTGAAATTACCGTATTCAAATAAAAGTGAATCAATTTCTTTCTCTCTCTCTCTTTCTCTCTCTCTCTCTCTCTCTCTCTCTCTCTCTCTCTCTCTCTCTCTCTCTCTCTCTCTCTCTCTCTCTCTCTCTCTCTCTCTCTCTCTCTCTCTCTCTCTCTCTCTCTCTCTCTCTCTCTCTCTCTCTCTCTCTCAAACGTTTAAGTGAATGTTTTGAAAACAAACTGGGTTTAAAGTGTGTTCGGAAAATATGGTGATCAAAATTTTAAAATTACGTAAATCGGCGATTTGGTAGCGAATTTTCTTTGTATAGTTAAATAAATTAGCTTTTGCGATGGAGGTTTAACATATTTAACCTTCTACGTTTGGAATGATTGTCCTCAAGTCTTCAAATTACAGTTATAAATAATTATGGGTTGAATTTTGGACTGAAAAATGACCTTTGTCCTCATAATTTTTTTAGAGATTAATGGACACTCATTCCAAACGTGAAGGGCTGGAGATATTTAATCTGCATCAGAAAAGCATTTTCATTTGATGTTTTCTCTTAAACCTGTCACCAATTCGTCAAATATTTGCTATTTTAAGAAAAATGACCACGTGACATGTCACGTGACCTATACCAAAGCTTATTACACTTAAAAATATTAAGGACGATAATATATTTCTATGTGCCAAATTTCTATTCAGTTCCATTCCGTTTGTAAAAGTTATTACGAATAAACCGTTTTTTGCTGGTCAAAGCCCCTGACCCAGGCCTTAAACTACCTGAGAACTGAATTTCCCATCCTCGGAGACCCAGGGGCAGTCAGTGGGGCGAGGGAGAGTAGAAAGGGCGAAAAAAAAATCGGCGGGAGAAAAGGTTAAGAGAGAGAAAGAGCCCCTGGGGACGAAGCCTTACCGGACCAGTTCCAAACGGCCTCGCCAATGCTGGCTCCTGATTGGGCACAAAAATACAAAAGATTTTTGTGCCCAATCAGAGAGCAGCAAGTCTAGAATCCATGTCGTGCGTTCTTACACGAAGCGGTGCACGAAAGCAAGCAGTTCGCCATGTTTGTCTCGCTCGTTTGACATGGTTTTGTTTGAAGAGGAAAGTTTCAGTTAACTATGAGCTTCAAAGATCAAAATGATCTACATTTGTTAAACATGAAACCCGAAGGAAAATCACATTTAGCATCGTTCTCAGGTATTACTTCAATTTTTCTGGATCACCGTATCTATGTTGTTGCCATGCATCGCTTGCACTATAAGCTTACTTTGTAACTAAAACTTTCTCATGCTCGTCAATTTTTTGTCGCACGAGCCAGACAGGTATGTCGAGCGGCCCACACTTGCTACACACGCAGCAAATCAAATTCCATTTGCGTGCCAAAATCAAATCGCTTAAGCTTCAATTAATTTGCAACATGTTAGCTACAAATTTCGTAAAAGATCTTCATCGTTGTTTAGAACAGTTTGTTGTTATTTCCTGGAGCGAATGAGTAAAAAAAACCTCAACAACAGCTTGTAATTTAACAAGTTTTTCGTAAACGATGTGTTTTTTGGCAGTTGCCTTTGCCCCCTCTTCAAACCGAGGCCAAGTGCAAAACCATTCATACGGATATAAGTTTTATTTGCAGGTGAAACAAAACTCATATCAATATGAATGGCTTTGCACTTTGCATCGGTTTGTAAAGGAGGCTAAGAGCAACTCAGAAATGGGCTATTCAAGTTAAATTATACAGCAAAACCGGTGTTCAGTGGATACCCTCACATCTGCAGAGACCCAAGGGCAGGGGTCCCCTGCTATTCATTTCCACTCAATAGAGTGTCTGCTTGATGCAGGTTGTAATAAACTATACAATAATAATCAATCATTGACCCTCTCATATCTCCACCATTATTATACCTGCATTTCTTTACACTTTTATTTTTTATTATTGTTACAACTACAAACAGTAATAAAGCTGTAATTGTAAAGTTACTCCATGTTGGGCCTGGGCAAAATATAAGCAACTATCCACCTAGTATAATTCCAAAACAGTGTATGTGTTAAAATTACATAATAATAAGAATTGTACACAACTGAAGGGGTGACTTCATAAAATGAGTTAATATTAAGGATAAAAATACCTACCTGCCAGTAATTGTCACACTTCTAATCATTGTCTGTTGACAACTACCAGTTAAATGGCAGTATATCTGAGCACAGCACATAAATATAATCAGAAATGGAAATGAAAATGTAATCAGCCAGTGAACCAAAAAATCAGGCCCCGTTTACACAGGTACAGACAATTTTTTGCAGGGACGAATTTTGTTCCTAGACCACGTGTTTACATGGATCCGTGCAAATTCTGTTACAGATTGTAGTGATGTTTACACGGAAACTTGCACACTTAGCCGTTCAAAAGTGCGTCTTGTTCCGCCATTCCCGTGTAAACGCAAGGTGGAACGGTCCGTGCAAAAATTTGTCCGGATCTGTGTAAACGGGTCTCACTTTGGGCTTTTTTCAACACACCCCTTCGATTACATTGTTCTCTTTTTGGGGGTGAGAAGAACAAAAAGAAATCTCCATTTAGAAAGTGGTGTGGACTAGTTTGGAGAAATAAGGTCCCTCCTCCCACAAGGTGTTCCAGTACTTGCCCTCACAGCAACTGCTAAAGCAGAAACACAAAAGATCATGCAGCATTTAAGTTTTAACCAAGGAGTTGAGATTACTGTAAGTCCAAACAGGAAAAATGCAAAACTGTATATTAAAAAGGTACCAAGCGATATAATGAGTAATGTTTTGTGGCTTGCCAAAGAAGCTATCATCAAAGAAGTCGATTGCCCTAGAACCGTGGACTATGTCAGAGACTATCAAACCTGTGGTGACATTTACAACTTTTTGATGCACACTTTACAGGGAAAAGCAAATTGGCCCAAAGATTCTCCAAGAAAGTCAACGAATAGAATCATTGCAATGTACCAGGCTAGTCATTAATTAACTATGGTCCTCCAAATGAAATAGAGTCATATATTAAGGCCTTTGGGAGGGCTGGAAGGCATGGTCAAAATAAATCTTGAATCTCTACTGTTGTTCCATGGCAGACAGCTATGCCTGTGTAAACCTGAGATGCTAGATTTCCTCAGGTCAACAACATATAGAAGGGAAAAACTTCTTGTTTTCTTTGGTGATTCTATTGAAAACAGTAATGTGCAACCAAAGCATTTATGCTGTGATGTTTGCTCTCAAGACTGTCAGTGTGGAAGATGTCCAACCAGTGAAGACAGTATGGTATCCTTGATATCAAATGATGCAGCATCCCCAAAGGAGAATGATCTCAAAGGAAGGGAGCCTTATAAAGGATACAGTTGATAATTGTGATAACTTTTATTTATTTATTTATTTATTTGTCTCAAAAAAGTTTTCATTTTTTCAAAGACCTTCAAAAATCATTATAATGGTATTTTTAATGTATCAGTCTATTGCATCAGTGCCCATCTTCTTTGGCATTAGTGGGAAAAGTTGCAATGCATTGTAGTCCCAGGGGTGGGGCATTTGTCTAAAATCTTTTTCAGGGTTTCCATCTCGTGGTTGCAAACAGTCCCTCATACAAAACATGGCTTGTCCAGACTTAATTATTAACTGGACAGCAATACAGGATAGATATATGTTTTGTCTTTTTTTAAAAGATTTGTTTTTGAATGAACTTTATTTACTACTATCCACCATTGTACAATACATTTCATTACACAAAATTTACTAAATTAAAAGCTAGATAGTTGTTGGCTACCAAACACACCAATTACCTTACACAATTTTCAAAAAGACTTAAAACTTCCAGAAACAGAAAAACAGAAAGTTGATTATTGGCTTCCACTTTTAATTGTGAATGCTTAGTCTATTGTTCTCAAGGGCAGTTGCGCGCTCAATGAATTCAACGTAAATTTGTAGTTTAGCTTAACGATGACTTGATTCAAAGAAATTATGTTAATCGATGCATGGCAACAAAATAGATACGATCCAGAAAATTGAAGCAATACCTGAGAACGATGCTAAATGTGATTTTCCTTCGGGTTTCACGTTTAACAACTGTAGATCATTTTGATCTTTGAAGGTCATAGTTAACTGAAACTTTCCTCTTCGAACAAAACCATGTCAAACGAGCGAGACAAACATGGTGAACTGCTTGCTTTCGTGCACTGCTTCGTGTAAGAACGCACGACATGGATTCTAGACTTGCTGCTCTCTGATTGGGCACAAAAATCTTTTGTATTGTTGTGCCCAATCAGGAGCCAGCATTGGCGAGGCCGTTTGGAACTGGTCCGGTCAAGGCCTATTTACACGCTGCGATTTGTCGGGCCGATTTGTCGGCCACGACAAATCGTGCGCGCGCTCTTTGTACAGTGCAAGCATTGTACATGAACTTTATTTTATTTCAAAACTTTTCTGCTAAGAACTTCTTGAAAAACAGATGATATGAAATAGGTTATTTAGGTTGTTGTTAGTTTAAATACTGCATATATAATTTGTTTTGCGTGATTTCTTGTCCAGATTGCGTTTTCGTTCTTAAAATCGGGCCCGACACGCGAAAATCTGTGAAGCGATCACAGATTTTTTCCGAATCGGCCGACATGTCGGACTGAAATCTCGCGCGCATCGGGTCGCCATTTACACGCGCCGATTTGCTTCACCATTTCTCGGGGCCGACAAATCGGCACGACAAATCGCAGCGTGTAAATAGGCCTTAAGGCTTCGTCCCCAGGGGCTCTTTCTCTCTCTTTACCTTTTCTCCCGCCGATTTTTTTTTTCGCCCTTTCTACTCTTCCTCGCCCCACTGACTGCCCCTGGGTCTCCGAGGATGTGAATTTCCTAAATTATAAACAAAGACCCGCAAAGCTACATTAACCGGCGATCAGGTTTAAATTACAAATTTACGTGACCAACAAAAAGTAAATAAGAGTAAAACTCTAATTCTGTCTGATCTTCAGCTTTTTACGCAATTATTATTTTATTAAACTTCTCCGATATATAATTTATAGCGGAGCACTTGCCGGGCCGAAGGCCCGGCTGCAGAGCACCATACTCATAGAACCTATGTTCGTCATTTTTCATGGTCCTGGCTATCGGAATGTTTCGCGGGCGCGCCTCCATGACATGTGTCAGTCAGCAGTCAAGTCGGTCGCGCAAGGCAAACTCGCGGGCGCGTATGGCGTCGCTAAACATGCGCGTATGACGCCACACGCGCGGCTACACAATCGTCAGCTCTGTAAACACTTTTTAAAGTTTTAAACTAGTAGTAATCATAGATTATAGTGCGTCTCCTTATCCCGTGGCACCTCGACTTGACCTAGTATCTCAGTTTCATGAATTAATTCAGCCACTATTTAAAAGGGCTATGTCGCGAGATATGTCACGAAGGCAAAAACGTCGGGCCGACATCAAACAACGCTATCGCCGTGGGATCGTGCAAAATCCTGCCGTACTGTGTATTCCGAAAGGTGTCAGATTTTTCCGACATATAAATAGTATATTTGTCTTGATTTTATTTCGGTTATTTCTCCGATTCTGAAATCATACTCCTCAGTACATGTACGAATTGCTAAAACTGTTGAGAATTGCTAAAATTGAAAAATAGCCCGGTAGTTAATCTTAATTCTTGTGCTTCCGACCTTTCACTTTAGTTAAGTTTCACCTTAGTTAAGCTTGTTCATAGTGCTTCGCTGTTAGGCCCTGACTATCTATATACATTATCATAATATTTACTTACAGTGTTATCCAAATAAATATCCCTTGTAGCTTTTATCCACTGGTTACCATGGTCTCCCGATGCTTTTAAAACTATCGCATCTCCACTGAAGACAGTGAGGGATCCCATATTGTCGCCATACATATGATACCAAAACTCAAGACAAGCCAGTGATCCATTTCCAGCTATTGGCATTTCAAGTCTGGCTTTATCACCTCGCGAATGCACATACGATCGGATGTACATGTAGTGACCTTGAGAAAAAACGACAATGAAAACAAACGAGGTTTGGTGTTATTTCTGCACATTGTCTAAATAGAAAATGTTACTTAATTATAATACCTCGCTCACACCAAAGCTTAAACATGTATATTAAATGTTGTTTAGTTTAAAACAGGATTTACTAAAAGGAACTTTTCCTGACTTTAATTGCCATTCCAGGTCATCTGAACCGTAAAAATAGACCGACTGTTGTCATTGAAACAATTTTAGGCGTTGGTTTGAACACGGCTTTATTAGTATGGTACCTTCGCTTAGCATAGAAGGGAATAAACAGCGTTTACTAAATCATTTGGGGTAAAATAAAATACAAGTACTGTATTGTCAAGTTGTAAATTTTGTTCATTTTTCCTAATCAAGTTAAACCAGCGGCTTTATATAGTTGATTTTCATCTCATTATTTAAGTGTTTGGTCGGTTTTAATATTTAAATGACAACAGTAAGACCGAACGGCGTGATCATTGTAAAACAGAGAACAATAATTTGTCGTTGAAGCACGCTAGATGTAGAAAAAAGGCGTAGACATACAGTGGAGCCTCCCTACAACTGCCAACTCTCTTTAAAGTGCCTATGAATTTTTTTTTTCTTCGTCTTTCAGTAGTTTATTATGTCCAAAGAACGAAAATAATAATCGTTTCCGGAGGAAAAGAAAGAAAATCGGTTTTTTTAGCCGCTCAAAGATGCGTCACTTTGGTTGAAGACTGCCAACTCTCTTTAAAGTGCCTATGAAATGTAATTTTTTCTTCGTTTTTCAGTAGTTTATTATGTCCAAAGAACGAAAATAATAATCATTTCCCGAGGAAAAGGAAAACAATCGTTTTTTTAGCCGCCCAAAGATGTGTCACTTCGGTTGAAAAGTGGCTCCGATTTTTGGGGCGAGTGGGAGTGAGTGATGACGTAAATTACGTAGATAGGTTGACACATTGGTTTGTTTACTCTATAATTCTCTTGGAATCCTTTAGCGTGATGGTCATTTTGCCAACGTTTTTGGCTGTAGGAATGTCAGACAACGCCTAATATGTTTCTTTACAGTCCTCTGAAGGTGAAGAGGATCAGCTTCGGATCATTCTTCATTAAATGAAATGATCGTGTCCACTGTAGTTTTGCCGTAGCGAGGCGATCGACTGTGCCGCTTGAGCGAAGGAAGTAAACATGAGGAAAACGGACTTTGATTTAGATTATTGAACGTGAAAGAATACATTTTAGTCGCAAAGCATCTCAGTGGTTCGCCAGTTCAGTTGAAAGCTTATTGAACGCAGAGGCTTTTTTGTTATTTCTTTTTAGTGGCTCGGTGACTAGCGTTTATCGAACGCGAACGTTATATTTGTAGTAAAAACAACGTATATTACATGATATTAGCGACTCGGCCGGTCTTCTCTACCGATTCTGAAGTCCATTGATCGCGCGTGGAGGTTAACTTATGCATGAGCTTATTTTATCGGCTTGGCAGTTCGCCCGTCTTCCTAAAGTTCTTTTTTCAATGCGAAGGATATATTTCTTAGCTTCTTGGCGTCTTGCTAGTGGAAAGTTTCTAAATTATACTGATGTGTTATGCATATCCAAGGTAGTGTTTTTCAGGCGGCTCGCTGAATTAAATGTGAATGGTGTATTTTTAGCGGCAAGGCGCCTTGATAGCGTATTTATTTATTCAAAATGTTTGAACTCAAGTATAGCTTCTTAGTTCAGTGTCTTGCCAGCGATAGAACGTTTCTGGAAATTTTAACCGCTTGGCGGCTTGTAAGTGAGTTCAAAGTATTGTGTTTTAGTGTTTACATTTATATGTCTGATTTATATTTATTGTATAAAAATCGATCTGATCGAACACGCAATGATTCAGCGATGTATTTTGTTACGCATTTGTAGATATAGTTTTGAAACATGTTCCGTAGAATAAAAGACTGCTAGCAAACACTTGCTTCGCTCCACTTTGAATTTTATAATTCGGAATACCGTATAAACATTTATATTACTCGCCAGTCAGTGCCGATCAAGTCAATATATCTTTGTAGGCCTCACTGACTTCGACGGCTCTCCAGTCGAGCTGAGGCCTGATGGAAATTCTGAACAGGATATGGATTGAAAAATGATACCTGATTAAACGGCCTCGCCGGCCGGAATGTTTTTTTTTTTTTTTTTTTTTTTTTTTAATAATAACCTTAACAATAAGCGCTTTCATTGAAAATAGCATCCCTCGACGTACCCTTTCTGATGTCGTCGAACAAATTTCGTGTATTTTGCCGGCCTATTTTCCTCTGGAGCAAAATAAAGCTTGTTCTCTGTAATCAAAGAATCCTAATATCTCGTATGTTTGAGGCCGCCCACCTCTAGCGACTTCTCTTGTCAGCTCTCTTGTTCGCTATGATTCCCGCAGCAGTTTTTTTTTCTCTCCGCTGGGAACTAAACTCTACTTTCATGCAAACCAAGAATTAAGACGTTATCACGTCATTTTCAACCGAAATGGGGTAAACCGTATATGATGAATGCTTTTGGACCATTTGGTTAGAATACCGTAAACGTGTTGAGTTTCCGAAAAGTGATGCAAGATGCAAGAAATGCAAGAAAGCATGAGAATATTCTGTTGTTGCCAGACGTGGTTGCTTTGTATGGTGATAGTGAATAATAGGCAAAGGACCGCACACGAAATGCTGCTGGTGTACGTAGGATCTAAAGAAGATCTAATTAGCCAAAAATGTGAACACAAATAGAATAAGCAAGGCTGATATTACGTCGACTTTCCAGCCTTGCTTACTTTATTTGCTTTGTATATATGGATATCTTGGGCGCATACCATTTAGCAAAAAATCCGGAAATTTCGTTTGAAAGTTAAACGGAGCAGACAATTTCCGGAAACTCCGTTCCAAAATTGTGGACTTAACTTCCAGTATTTTTCCGTTTCGTTTTGGTTGTTTGGAAATTCCCGTACCATTCGAACGATTCTTCCGGGCCAGGCCCTCTTGAAGGACCTTCGTACGGTTTCAGTTGTCTTTACAATATTTCGTCTTATCAATGTGGTTCTTGCTTGTTCATCTCCGACACTATGGACCACAGAAACGCTATCCCCAGCACGTGCTTTACCGGAGGAATAGGCTGCCTACCTCTCGTATTCCCAGTTGGAATTCTTCCACGGTTAATTATTTCCGTGCACAAGATCTCATACTGTGTGCCTCCAGTCATTCGAAGATGACTCCAAAATTCACTCGGTGCATAGGTGGGAATAGTTACCTCAAAATAACCAAGGATTCTGTTTAAATCTCGTCTCATAAAGCAGCGGACGGCAGAAAACAACACGAGATGCCCAGCAGGCTGCATGTTCTTACTTTTTTGCCGACTCTAGGCTGAAAATATTTTTGTGTACATTCTTAGATTACAGAGTATAGTATTTCATGAAGCCTCCACGACACCCATGCCTTTATATTTATTTTTATACATTTTAGGTACACACTCACAGACATACACGTTATTGCATTATTTACCGCCATCATTCATGGACGTCTACAAACTTGCTATAGAATATTATAAAAACGACCAACTGTCATGGACATTTTGTTCGGGCGATCAGTGCTCATAATGATAATAAACAAAAGTTTTGAAACTGACCTGTTAAAAATCTTTATAAAAAGTTTAAAAGTTTTTTTTCTAAATTTTCGGTCGCTCACTGCGGCCTTCATCAGAGAATGAATGTTCTTTTTGTGGGAAACAAGTTATTTAAAATCCTTGACAATTGGTAGGTATACTCTTGGGAATGGCTTCCGTTCGTTGACACAATTACGGTCGATGGTTGAATGCCACGATTCTAAGAATAAACGTTTGGACAAGTTGTTTACACCTCTCTCCAGAATCTGAACATAGTTTAGGTGTATGTCATGGTTGGTCGTCTCCGCGTGCTGTTTTATGAATGAGTCATTACTGCTGCGCGTCCCTGGTTTGTGTTCGGGCCCGCGTGAATTCCAGGAGACACCTATGTTGGCGAATCAAAACGCTCCTGGAATTCACGCGGGCCCGAACACAAACCAGGGACGCGCAACAATAATGACTCATTCATAAAACAACACGCGGAGACGACCAACCATGACATACACCCAAACTATGTTCAGATTCTGGAGAGAGGTGTAAACAACTTGTCCAAACGTTTATTCTTAGAATCGTGGCATTCAACCATCGACCGTAATTGTGTCAACGAACGGAAGCCATTCCCAAGAGTATACCTACCAATTGTCAAGGATTTTAAATAACTTGTTTCCCACAAAAAGAACATTCATTCTCTGATGAAGGCCGCAGTGAGCGACCGAAAATTTAGAAAAAAAACTTTTAAACTTTTTATAAAGATTTTTAACAGGTCAGTTTCAAAACTTTTATTTATTATCATTGTCATGGACATCTTTTGTACCTTTTATCCGAATTGCCGATATGTCGATCATATTCATGTCTAGTACTAGTTTTTGTCGTTTTGGTTGAAAAAGGAAAGAATTTACCATACTTTTCAATGGTACAGGTATATTAAAGTTCATTTAAAATATTATGTGATTTTATTGTATTTACTTTTCCATCAACACGCAGAAAATGTACTTAATAAGAAAATCTCAGCATTGGGTATACACCTAATTCAATAAAGGTTGTTTTGGCAGTTGGTCATTGGTAATTGGGATTTGGCATTTGGCATACGGAACACAATGCAATGCTGCGCTTGAGTGACCGCCAAACAATAGCTTCCCAATGCCCAATTACCAATGACCAAAGCAACCTTTATTGAATTAGGTATATTCGCCAAGTTCAGCCTCAACATTCTTATAAATAAAAAAAGAATGTACTCGTTAATGCGTCTTCGGTCGAGCTATCCATGATAACGCGCAAGAAAATCCTTAGAATCACAGAGAATGGTTGCAAAAAATCCCATTTAATCTTAAGTCGCCTTATGCAACCGGGCCCTGGACCTTTACATATGAATTTCATAATTTGGTTTCATTCAAGTACATGTACCATCCAAATACACTTTAATAACTTCAACATAAAAACTCTGATATCCTACAGGTATGACAATATGCTTCTAAATTTCCTCTCATTTAATTCATGAGATAAGCACAATTTTCTACATCATACATTCTACATTCCACAATTTTTCTACATTAAAATCAACCTGACTTTACCAAGTTAGAATCCGCATATTATGCAACTTTTCACAAAATTTTTACGTTAAAATGATAGCAATACATGTATATTGACTGATTATTATTTACATTTATCTGGTTTGTACTTCTTAATAGACATTTATAAATACTGTCAGGAACAGTACAACTAACAGCGGTTCGTGTCGCTCACCGAATCTTTCTACTGAATCATGTTTCACGGCAAGGGCCAGTTTCATCGCTGTTTTCATTATGAAACGTTTCGTCCGCATTTCACAATAAATATTCACATTCAGTAATAACACTGTTGTTTTGTATAGTTCTTTACTCTCTCAAACCAGTATACAGCTATAAAAGTGGACTATAAGTGTTTAAAACACCGATCCTGAGTCGCGAATCATGTAAACAAAGCTAAATTGCACACTTACTCTTTGGCTGTCTTCGATGCATTCTCGAGAAATTAACAGAATTACATGAAACAGTAGTGCATTTTGTGGAAATGCAACCTATTCCCGAATCCTTGCATAACTTCACATTTTGTTTGCGAATGACATGTTAGAGAAAAGGCTACTGGATCATTCGTTGATAAGAGTAGTTCACAAGCGGCTTGAAAGCTGACCCAATTTCAACATCAATCGCGACACGGGCAAAATGCGTCGGCTTCTTTCCTTAAGTGTTCAGATTTCATCTTTGATATCCAACACTTATTTTCTAAAAATATCACGAATATAACATATGTTCTTATATTTTCCTCTAAAAACGCGTTTTGTACCAATACCTAAACTTAAAAAATCAGAATTCTAATAACCCAAACCTATATTTCACAATTCCTTTCGTTAGTTTATATAGAAATTCTGGAAATATTTATTTATCTTTTTTTATGCGCATTTAATTAAAATCGACCTGTTCATTGACCTTTATTGAGATAAGCGGTTTAAGGTTAAAAGGATGTCTCAACTTTCGTATGAATATATGGCTTTGTCAGGCCACAAACGTGCGCTCTTACAGGAGTTAACAAAGAGGAAAGTAACGCTAATACTGTGTATACGCGCAGAGAAAAAATAACCCTAGCCATTTTTCATAAATGAATCACTCTAATTCAGAATAAACAAAATAACGAGAGCTTGAATTTTTGATAAAATACGGCCAAATAAATTGCTCTCTCTTGTAACGTTGTCTAAAGTCTCAGTTAACTAAATCAAGCTATGGATATATCGCTTCATCGCGCCACAAACCTGCGCTCGCTAAACCCCTTTCAAAAATATGCTACTCGACTCTCATGACCAAAAAAATGCGACAAATTTTGCTAACAGCTTGATTTTTTTATAAAATACGGCCAAATAAATTCCTCTCTTTTCTAACGTTCTCTGAAATCTCAGTAAACTAAATCAACCTATCAATATATCGCTGTCTCAGCCCACAAAAAACCACTACACCACTTACAAAAAATATGCCACTCGACTCTTGTGTTCATTGCTAGCATCTAACAAAAATGCGAGAAATTTTGTTAACTAACAAAAATATGCTACTCGACTCTTCTGTTCTTATCGTAGTATCTAACAACAAGAATGTCCCCACATTTCACTTAAAATTCTATTAACAGTATCTAACAAAAATTTTGCTTACAAAAATGCAAAGTTAGCCCACATAATACTCCTGTAAGTTTACAGGCAGAGCCTAACAGCGTCGCACTTTGAACAAGCTTAACTAAGGTGAAACTTAACTTAGGTGAAAGGTCGGAAGCACAAGAATTAAGATTGACGACCGGGCTATTTTTCAATTTTAGCAATTCTCAAAAAACAGTAAGACTTATTACCCGACCGTCTGCACAGTACATTTAGACCGTACAAAAGTTCACAAAAACAAGTTTTCTCTGTCTAGAATAACTAGTACGACTACTTTCCGAATAAAATACAGTTTTTGTTTGTCAAAAACTGCCCGAGAAACTGATTTGAAAATCAAAATTGCAAAAATACACAAACATATTTGCATAAGGCGACGCGAGTGAAGACAGAAAATCTAAGTCTTGTTTTGTTTACATAAAATCGCTTTTCAATCTATGTAATGAATGAACAAACACAAAAATGGACAACACAATCTTCTTTCGAAAAACTTTATTCAAATCTCCATTAGTTTATGTTAAAAAAAAAACAGGTACAGGTACCATTTATAGCGCATCAAGTTAGAGCTGTCCTCGAAGAAATTTAAGTTAACAAACACGACTTAATTTGAGCAAGTTTCATAAACATGTCTCCAAAACTTAAGAGAACACAAAGGAAAAGTCAATCAAAAATTGATGTCAACATAAATTCCCATCGAAAAATGTGATTTATTTTACCTTTAAGTCACTGGACTGCTTGGAAATTTGTTAAAACTGCGCTTCTTCGGTTCTGAAATCCGTAATAAAAACAAGGCATCTCCCCGCATTGCTCCTGCATTGAAAAAAACGTATAAGGGTTCCTCGACGAAAGATTTTATCCCTGAAAGCTCTTCTTTTTCCACTAAAGCGGCTTCTGAGTATCCCTTAATTAGTAGCCCTGTCTTGAGTAGCAAACAGCGAAAAAATGCAGGGAAATAAGGACTTTACTGCTCCGCTAAACACTTCGAGAGATCCAACTTTTAAAGTGTTTACCGAGCTGACGGCTGTGTAGCCATCATATAACATAAATATTCAAAATTGAATCCTTTTTAAATGTACGCCAAAATTGCACAATATAGAACAGTAAACTAATGATATTAAGCTTTTAAACTAAGGTAAAAAGGTCGGAAGCACAAGAATTAAACTCAAAAGAGTTTAGTTACAAATGCTTCGACGAGCCACTAGCTTCAATGTAAAACGAAATCAGGTTTATAAATAAGCACTTAGCTCTATATTCCTCCAAAAACGCTTGATTTGCAGAGTGACGCAGCCTCAAATGCGGTCTTGACCACTGTTTGAAAAATGTGAAACCTTTATTGAGTAACAAACCGCGAAAAAATGCAGGGAAGTACTTTTAAACGGTTTTCTCCGCTAAACACAGCTCCAACTAACGTGTTTACCGAGCTGACGTCACATTGGCCATGTAGCCTCGCGGAAAACACAGCCTCGCTTTGGTTTCAAAAGTGCCCAACGTGGGCGGGTGCTGGCGAGCGGCAGCACACGCACGCGCCCGCGAAACATTCCGCTAGCCATGACCATGAAAAATGACAGGCATAGGTTCTATGAGTATGGGGCTGCGGCCCGGCGAGTGCTCCGCTAAAAACGAGTTTTCAACTAATGAAGAACTGTGTATACGCAGGAGTACAAGGCCAAGTGATACTCAATAAATCTTTTGTGTCGACCCCTGAACAAGTGTTAAAAGAAAATTTTGCGCAATTGAGCGAAACTCGCTTGTCATAAAATAGCTCTTCTTCTTTTGGACGGATGTGGACGTAACAAGACAAGCTTTTAATAATTATGAATTAGACATTCTTTCTCCTTTCGAAATCGAGTTCCGCCTAGAATAAACCTTACATCTTCAGGTCTGCCAACATGTCTTTAACCATCTTTTTATCTTTTCTCTTGAAGGAAGTTACAAAACTGCATGATAGTAACGAACCAGACGTTCTTAGCAACCAAAAGCAGACCTCAGGAACCCGCAGAGTCCACGATCTCTGCGTGAAGTCCAGTAGGGTGCTGTTTTGAAAGACCTTTAAGTGCTTTTACGAAGAAACATAAAATTATGTCTGAAAAGTTACACTACATTCAGTAGTAGTGAAGTCGGGCTTTAAGGGTCTTGTAAGTGCCCCTAAGGCAAGAGTCAAATGATCTGTTCCTCGAATAGAAAGGAAAGAAAATCGTTATCGATCGGAACTCTCGCCAATCAGGCAATAATGTATTAGTTCGTTTTACTTGATATGTTTCGTTTCGTCATTTTCCTTTTTTCTTATGCTGTAAATTGATTTTCAGTTTCACGATATTGATAATGTTTTTTTTTTCACTTTTCACAGCTACCGTATATGTAAAAGCCTCCTATTACAACTACGAAATGAAGAATAAACAGTCAATGGATTCTACAGTGTCACAGTGAATCTTCGATTTTGGAGCAGTTATACTACTGGCTATGCTTCGAATTCTTAATTTCTTATGTACGCTTAAAGCCCTGTTTCACAACTCGTAGTAAATAATAAACTATAGTTGCTATCTCTTATGACCTTGAAGTTGTTATGTCAAGTGATATGACGTCATTTTGTGGTCATTTTTAGCGGAGCTCTGCGGGCCGAAGGCCCGTGCGGAGCACCATACTCAGAGAACCATAGAACCCATGCCCGTCATTTTTCATGGTCATGGCTAGCGGAATGTTTCGCGGGCGCGTTGTGTGCTCGCCGCCGTCGCAGCCGTCGCTTAGGGCTAACTCGCGGGCGCGTACACCGTCGCAAAACACGTGCGTATGACGCCACACAACAACTGGGATCTTTGCAATTTCACGTCACCTGGGAAAACACTGCTGTGTTTAGCGGAAAAAACCGTTTAAATTAAAGTCGTTATTCTCCTGCATTTTTTCGCGGTTTGCTACTCAAGACAGGGATACTAATTAAGGGATACTCAGAAGCCGCTATAGTGGAAAAAGAAGAGCTTTCAGGGATAAAATCTTGTTTCGAGGATGGGAGCAATGCGGGGAGATGTTTGTCACTTCGGGTTTCAGATTCAACTGAAGAAGCGCAAGTTTAAAGAATTTCCAAGCAGTGGAGAAACTTAAAGGTAAAATAAAATACATTTTTCGATGGGAATTTATGTTGATATCAATCTGTGATTGACTTTTTCTTTGTGTTCTCGCTAACTTTGGAGAATTGTTTATAAACGTGCTCATTTAAATTCAGTTGTTTTGATTTCTTTCATCGGAGACATCTCGGCCTCGATGAGCTATGAAATGGTTCGCGTTTTGCTTTTAAACATAAACTTATGGAGATTTGAAAAAAATGTTTTGAAAGAAGATTGTGTTGTCCATTTTTATGTGTTTTTTCATTCATTACACAAAATTGGAAAAGCGATTTCATGTAAACAAAACAAGACTTGGATTTTAGAGTTCTAAACTTCAGTCTCGTAGTCTTATGCAAATATGTTTGTGTATTTTTTCCAATTTTGATTTCTAAATCAGTTTCTCGAACAATTTTTTATAAGCAACAGGTGTATTTTATTTGGAAATTAGTCGTACTAGTTATCCTAGACGGAGAAAAAGTTGTTTTTGTGAACTTTTGTACGCTCTAATTAAATGTACTGTGCAAACGGTCGCGTAAGTCTGCTTTTGAGAATTGCTAAAATTTAAAAAAATAGCTCGGTCGTCTATTTTATTCTTATGCTTCCGACCTTTCACCTCAGTTAAGTTTATCATCGGCTTTCTATTCAAAGAGCTACGCTGTTAGGCTCAGCCTATATATATATATATATATATATATATATATATATATATATATATATATATATATAAATATTTAAAACAGGAAAAAGACTACACTTGTATCCCTACAAGCCTGTTTCGTGATTGCTCACTCTTCAGGGGATTTTATTTTATCCCCTGAAGAGTGAGCAATCACGAAACAGGCTTGTAGGGATACAAGTGTAGTCTTTTTCCTGTTTTAAATATTTATCACGCTCTACTTTATGTATTGAGCACTCTACTACGGAAAAGTCAAAACACAAATTTATATATATATATATATATATATATATATATATATATATATATATATATATATATATATACTCCTCGCAGTTTGAGCACTCTCGTGACTCCACAATGCAATCCAACAATGTGTATCCGTACCTCCTGTGCCCAAGTTCAGGAGTTGCCATAAAGCCATTATGGTAACAACCGGGAGGGCACATTGTATACATATTTGTATGTTACGCTCACTGTTCATACAGTTTGAGCACTCTCTGGATTGGGTGGAGAGCCTCGTAAGAGGTGTTCACTATTGGCATATTGCTTCGCTCACTGCTCGCAGTTTGAGCACTCTCGTGACTCCACAATGCAATCCAACAATGTGTAACCGTACCTCCTGTGCCCAAGTTCAGGAGTTGCCATAAAGCCATTATGGTAACAACCGGGAGGGCACATTGTATACATATTTGTATGTTACGCTCACTGTTCATACAGTTTGAGCACTCTCTGGATTGGGTGGAGAGCCTCGTAAGAGGTGTTCACTATTGGCATATTGCTTCGCTCACTGCTCGCAGTTTGAGCACTCTCGTGACTCCACAATGCAATCCAACAATGTGTAACCGTACCTCCTGTGCCCAAGTTCAGGAGTTGCCATAAAGCCATTATGGTAACAACCGGGAGGGCACATTGTATACATATTTGTATATATATATATATATATATATATATATATATATATATATATATATATATATATTATCTCGTGAATACGGAAGTAATTCTTTGACTCAGTATGGAAAATTAAAACCGATCTGTGGACTTCAAATGAATGTTTCAAGACTTTGGTAAACGCTACAGCACGATATATGTTTCTAAATGTGTAGCCATTCGAGAAAGCGCTCTGTCTTTCAAAGTAAACAAGAAGCTGTACACAGCTTGAACTCGTGGCGCTTTTAACTCATTGCAGCATTGATTCCCGAGTGAATTGGGTGCTTTTACGGAGAAACATAAGTTTGAAATTGTCTAATCAAAGGCTCCTAAGAGCCAACCCGAGAAAAAGAAATGCTAACGCGTAAGGCGTAACGCGTAACGCGTAACGCAATATTGCCGTAAGCTTATGTTTTCACACCGACACGGTTCGATATATATATATATATATATATATATATATATATATATATATATATATTTTTTTTTTTTTTTAATTAAACGTAAGGATTTTTGACGAACGAAAAAAAAAGTACATCACTTTCATAATGTCCAGTTTGAAAAAAAAAAGGAAAAGAAAAAGGACTTTATGGAGAGTCGAACTCGGGACGTCCGGGACTAAGGCACAAATTCAATCCACTGCGCTGTTCAAGAACACATAGTACCTAAAAACTAAATTTTATTATTTTAAACTAGATACGCATCAGAACGCGTGTTTAGGTTGCAAAATCCTTTGAGATCGATGTTAATGTTGCACTAAAAACTCCAAATGCGAAACATCTGTAAGCTTATTGTTGTCTATATTCACGTTGAATTCCTATTACGAAACGTGTTCGTAACAAAGCATTTGCTCACTAAGTTTACAGCTGATGGAAGGAGCGAGTGAGTGAGTGAGTTAGTGAGAGTGAATTTTATTTAAACACCGTTGCCGATAACCCGTTCATCATGCTTTCACGTTTACACGGGTTTAAAAGTAAGACTACACTGCATTCACTAGATTCAGTAGCTGACACTTAAGCTCGACCGGGAGCTCGATCGCTAAGGAAATGGTAAGTTTAATATATAAAACACAGAACTTGCCAAAGCAAAAATCCCACAGGAATAAGCGGCGAACACAATATGAAACGGACCTATCCATCCATGAACGCCTTGAATTGTCTTGAAAATGTGCAATTGTACGCTGTAGTTCTTTATCTTGCTTCTCGAGTCAACACACGGAGAGATTTTACGGTATGTATTTCATGGCCGAAAGCCATATAGTCGTCGACATAGACTTAATTATGCGTGCATAAATTTGCATGCGCTAATGTGACACGAAAAAAAATAAGAAAAGTCAAAGCCGGATTTACGACTCGTGTACTTCGCCACGAGTAACAAGCACCAACGTCTGTCAAAGCAAAGGTAATCTCTTAACCCTCTTAACCTTTGAAATACTTATCTCAAAAACACTTCAAAAAGAACTCTCTAGAAGAAGTGTCCATTTGTGATCATGAATCACTACTCATTTTAATACTCGTTGGCATTCTGCCACGAGAAATAAAGGGGGGGGGGGGGGAGCTGTCAAATTTTTGACAAAAGCTCATGGTGCCATGCTTTTTTGGGCCCAAAGCCGTGGAGTCCTAAAACCCTTTGGGACCATGATTATGACTTAAAAATGAAGTCTAATTTATTTTGGCACACAAGATTTACCAGTAAGGGTGCCAACATGTATATGCCTGTTTATCAGTTATACCGTACAAATGTTTGGGTGGGGGTGTGTCGCTTGGACTCTGTGACCCTTAACCTATATTAGACAACTTTAGCTGCATTTTGCAACCCTATTCTAGACTAAACACCGAAAAATCCTACCCTAAAAATGCCGTACTGCCCGCCATACCGATTTTTAATGCCATTTGCCAGTAAACCTTGTCTAGACTAAATTATTCACGCAAATGATCAGTTTCGCGGAAAATGATACCTTATTCTAGACCAAAAATATCTGATTACTATACCCTGTCCCAGACTAAACTGCCTGAAAACCAAACCCTTCACAGCGGCACATACCTATATAGCTCATATATGGGAGTACTCCCCCCCCCCCACCCCAACCCCGGGAGTGAGGTGCGGGATTGCGGAAAATTGGTTCTATTCTTTTCAATTCTTTTTTGAACGAGGCATTGAGACAATGAGCTCTATTCTTATTCAATGACATGCAGATTAGTATATTCCAATTTTCTGAAATCCGGCACCTTGGAGCCCCCCGGGATCCCAATACTCAATGCACTCCCTATCATCAAACCCTAAACTGAAGTGCGTGCAGATTTTCCAAGATATATACATTCCAATACTTCTAATACAACGACGCCCAAGTTTACGCTCCCCAGCGTCTTGTCTTCCTATAAATTATCTGAACAAAAGAAAATTAAAACTCATGTTTACACATACAAAACCTCATAACCCTCATTGTCCTTCAACGCCCTTTACCCCCAAAATGCCACTCGACCCCAATAAAAAATGAAGTCACTAAATTTAATGCTGACTATGTAAATAGCTGTTTTTACCCATAGGAAACTTCTATGAGACCTCCCCTCCCCTTTATATGTTGGCTGATAGGTCGAGATAAAACTCTAAAAAATGCTATCTATAAAAAATAGGTACGCAATGCGTACAGAAGCGACGACGAGTTTCAACTTAGCGTTTTAATCAATAGGTCTGGGGTTCTCTGATAAAATCAGTGAATCACTCGATTAAAATACGAAGTTCCACTAGAAAAGGGTTGATGTGAAATGCAAATTTCGGCGACTTTCAGTCGGTGCATGCTGTTGACCAGAGTGTCCTATAAATGAAATTTGCTTAAAAATGCTTATTAAACCAGAATATTGCCCCAGCAAATAATATAATACCAGAAGTAGTCAAGAACTTGTGATATATTCAACTTTCATTGGTAAATTTCCCAAATATTTTCAATTTTTGTACTTATGGTTGTATGAATAACGTATTTTTATTTATTTATTTTATTTATTTACTCATGTTTGTCAGTTGTTGATTATTTTGTGTTTGATTGAAAACCGAAGGTGAGAATGGCCAGGTCAGCCCTTTTTATACCAGAACTTCCTGTTGAAGACTGGTCCTGGCTGACACCGCTACTCGTGATATGCATGAGAAGATTTATTACACAAAGTTATTGTGGTTGCTGCAGTGGTAATTGCACATTTTATTTAAACCATGTTGCACAAACTCGTGTGCAAAATCAAAACAATTCATCGTTTTTCCTTCATATTTGTGACAAATATGGATTGGAATTTATTGTCATACTTGGTTGGTATAATTATATGCTGATCAGGCTTAATATATGTCACACACCCATCAAGAACAGGTAACATTTTCGTTTTCAAATTATTTGAGATTAAAATTACATCTGAGTTTGTTTTACTTGTGTGCAATTCAATATTTGTACATTTTGCAAGTTACAATTGATAATCAGTCCATTGTTGTCCGGATAGCTGTTTTTCTGATTCCTTACAGCGTTACTATGAAGTGTTAATACTGGAAGCACAATTTGAACTGTACAATGTACATGATTGAAACTGGTACAATTGCTAAATGACAACAACTGGAAATTGTTTCCATGTTTGTGCTTCACAAATTGAAAAGACTTTGTCAGCTCTGAACATGTTTTCAGAGATCATTGGTAGTTTGACATTTTGTGGTTTCATTAATTACGAGAACACCAAGACTACGCACGAGTTTGGGGCAAACGAGTGATTTATTGAACGCTACAGCGAAGAGCAATAAAAATAATAAAACAAGGGCGGGAGGGAGGGAAAAGACAGCGAAGAGATCGCGAACTGACCTTTGAGCCGACGCTCAAGACTTTAATAGATCCAGAAGAAACTTGACACGAGGGGGTGTGTCCCCGGCTAATTAACTGTTTTGACAGGCCAAAACCACCAAATTACGAGAACACCAAGACTACGCACGAGTTTGGGGCAAACGAGTGATTTATTGAACGCTACAGCGAAGAGCAATAAAAAGAATAAAACCCCAGGCAAACCCAAGAGCGGAAGATGAAATGAAAACGGAGGGGTGAAAAAAAAATTTTTTGAAAGGATAAATTGGAAAGCCTGGCAGAAATGAAATGCAATATGTCAAGTTTCTTCTGAGTAGATAATTTAAGATAAACTAGATAAGCGTCGCTTCGCCAGTCGCCCTGCGCTTTGATAAATTCAGTAGGTGCACCACAATTGAAAGCAAAAGTAGCTCCCCCTTGACGAAAACTGCGCGAAGAAAAATTGCAAGGGTTAAGACCCACCGATGCTACACACGATTTGAAAAAACGGTTGAAATGAGCGGCGAAGATAGGCCTAAGTTCGCCACACTGATTAAGAACAAACAAAGGCGAATTAGCTTGTGCCGGCACCATGCTTACTCAGGTATATTAAGGACTGGGTCTGTCCCTATTTTATCAAAAAGAGTAAGGGGGCTGGTCTATCTTCAAAAGAAAACGTGTCATAAGTATGAAACTTGGCAACGGCATTCAACTTGTTAAGACAGTCATTTTTGACGTTGATGTTTCCATGGCAACCTATCACGTGATTAATTGAGCTTTTACTTCCGGTTTGTTCCTTCAGTGCTCTTGCAGACAAGGAAAAATTGTGTTTTCTGAGAATTTTAAGTGGTATTATTTCTACCCTTTTAAGGTACTTTCCAAATGTAACTGGAAATGCGGTCCACCTACGCGGCATGACTGTTTTCTGGTGTTTGCGTGACAATAAAATCGTGACATTTCATTTATCACGTGACCAGGACACGCCTTCCAGTTAGTTTCGTGTATGACTTTGCGCACTTAAAAATATCCAAACGATATTTTGTCAGTCAGTGTGGTTTAAGTTCTCCTGCACTTAGCCTAAAGAAAAACATGGAAATTCGATACCTTAATCAGTTGCGTGACCGCTTTCGTGACAACTTCATATCCAAACTAACTTTTGTATCAAGTTTAAGCCTTTGGCCAAGTTTCATATCGATATGTTGCATACTTTATGAGATAGTCCACCCCCCTTAATTTTTGGATGTACCGTAACTGGCCCAGGCCTTAATATACCTGAGTAGATAACGCTTCAAGGCGGTGACCGGGCACAACACAGAATTGGGAATAAACGGCAACGGAATTTCGAGAACGCGCTGGTGAAATTGAATTGTTTTGGTCCTGTAAACCTTAAGAACCGCTCCCGTAGAATTAAAAGAGACATCTTCACGCTTGAGGAAATAAGCGTTGCCGGACTGTGTCTGCTAAAGAATACGGCATTAAATTTGAAATCCTGAGAAATGAGAAAAAGGCAACTAAAAACGCTGCATGCAAACAAATATGTAATGGTAGAGACCAATTAAAATATTTAAACACATTCAAAAGAATATCAACAGTAACAGGACAAGTGGTGCGTACAGAGTCGCCAATGGCACGTCGAAGACCACGCTGCGTAAGAACTACATAATAATCTCGCATGAAGGAAATATCAGCACCAAGGGACCTGTTGATATGCTTAAGAATGTTGATGTAATTAAGTAAAGAACGATAACAAGATAACGACTTCGAGAGAAAAACTAAATAAGCTAGAAAAGACTGCTTAGAAACAGGAAACGAAACTAAACCAAAAAATTCACAAAACAAAAGATAACTGTTCAACTGAGTTCTCAAGTTCGCTTTTGTCGACTCCTGGAAGGCAAAGGACTGAAGCTTGTTGGCGTAATCCACCAGTGGTACCACACTTTCTGCAAAAACAGAAGGAACATAACGATTTTCAAGATCAAGTTACTCAATCGCGAAACGAAATAAACTGTCAGACACGGGACACTCTGTGAGAGAGAGATCAGCGGCGAGCGAATGAAACTGGTGACAATAATTGCCAGTGTGAAATCTGCTGAGAGAATCAGCAAGCCAATTGTCACAACCACGAACCGACCGAACGAATAGCTGGATGTTATACAATGCAAGGAGCAGCCAGAGTTCTCGTAAACAGCGCTGCATGAAAACATTGGAGGAATGTTGAGACGAAATAACTGAAACACAGGTGGCGTTATCCGAGAGAAGTTCTACTTGAAGACCCTGTAGCTTGTGAGCCCACAGCTTGATAGAAATGACAACAGTGAGCAGTTCCAATTCATTGATGTGAAGGCCCTGACAGAGTATAAAATCTGGGAACTCCTTGTGAAAAAACTCGCCGAAACAAACGGCACCACATCCGGTGAGGCAAGCGTCAGTAGCAAAGAGTTCCGGGTTGGAAATTAGGACATCTGACGGTATCACGGAAACACCATTGTACGAGCAAAGAAACAAAAGCCACCAGTTGACGTCGGAGCGAAGGTCATCGGTGATAGCACGGACAGTCTGCTTAGGAGACGAGGAACAAGACCGAAGGGCATTTAAGAAACGATTCATGAAAGCCCTGCCTGGCCTCACACAAGCTGAAACAAAGGACAATTTACCCAGTAGCTGTTGCAGTTGGCGCTTCGTAAAAGTGGATTTGTGCAGCCAGGTTTGAAGTTCGGATTGCAGTTCAGAAATACGAAACTCAGGAACAGACAAAGTCATGTCCAAGGTGTTGATCCAAACACCTAAGCAAAACATTTGGTGGCATGGCGGAGTGTCCTTGTCCGGAGAAGCCATGACTCCTAACTCGTCAAACAAAGATTTCATACGTTGAAAGGAAAACTCAGAAGAATGTGGAGTGTCTGCGCCGTAGAAATCATCAATGTAGACGTCGACAGAAATACCTTCAGAGTTCAAAATATGGACGATACTCTTGGTAGTACGTTGACAAATCAACGTAGCGTAACGAAGACCAAATGGGAGCGACGCATGAAAGTACAAAGAGTCATTGATGCGCATCCCTAACAAGGGATAATCCGCAGGGTCAACTGGGATCTGTCTAAAAGCACGCTTCAGATCTCTTTTAAACACATGACATCCACGACCTTTCGCATTGACGAAATTGACGAGACGGTCGATACCAGGAAGACGAAGTTTGAAGAACTGGTCCAGATTATGGTCTTTGCTGATCCCATCATTCACCGAAGCACCTTCAGGAAAACTGAGATCATGTACAATACGCAGTTCAACAGAATCACGCTTTGGTACACAAAGGAGTGGGGATATCACGCAGTTCGAGATAAAAGGATTGCAACGAAACGGACCAAAAACGGACTGATAGGAAAGTTCCTTGGTGATATACGAAGCCAAGTAATCAGAGGTCTTGACAGCGGAAGGATGATTGCGAAATGTAGAAGACGCCAGCTCTACAGATTTGTAATTAATGGGCCAACCATAACGAAGAAAGTCAATGATTACACGATCTTGATAATGTTCCAAATAACTTGACCAAGTGTCAACATTAAAACAAGAAAACACCTGACGTTTAGCGCCCAAAAAATTTGGCACGCCAAACTCTCTAACCTCGTTTAGAGAGGCGACTAAAGGATGTAGTCAGGAGGCTTGATCAGACGGAGACGAAACGGACGATGGAAGCGACATGTTTGGAATCGGATATTTGCGCTTGGAACACATAAGCATGGCATGATCAGACGAGTCGCAAACGCGACAGCGATGCACAGCCTTGTAAGAGGCATCCGAGAGGGCACAACTGCATTTGCCTTGATAAATCAACTCCCTGCAATATTGATCCTTCGCTTTATTTCTGACTGGTGGAGTGCTGATACTTCGCCCAGGTGAGAAGGTGTTGTTGGAACGCAGATCCTGATGCGAGAAGAATGTTTGAGACCGCTCGCGGATAATCTCGGCGCTATGCCATGTTAAACGGCCTTGTTCCACGGCGTTGTTCACCGACAAATGGAAGTTGCGCACGCTTGGCCAAGAATATGTGACGGCGCGGTCCATCAATAGTTGAAGATGGTTAAAAAGCGGCTGTTTTGAGGACTCTGGCTGCGCCTTACAGAATTCTAGATAACCACTAACAAACTCAGGTAAATCTAGTTTGTCGTAATCCACCGTACCTTTAGGCGAGTAGAGGAAATTGTTGGGCAATGAAGAGCCAGCCTTCTTGCGAGCCCGAAGCTGTTCGAGGGATGGAATGTCCAACTGATGGGGCAAACCAGGCGAGGAAGAAGCATTGGGTGCAACAGCCGATTGCAACTTCAGCGGAGAAATTGGGGGTGGGGCGCCTGAAGCTTCCGAAGCGTGTGAATTGGGAGACGCGTTTAGCTGAGCCAACTTCAACTCCGTTTCTGCAATCTGCAGCTGTGTGGCTAGATTCTCTTTACTTAGGAGCTCTAAACGAATAATACTTTCCACTGAAGCGGACGAATCCACTTGGGGCGTAACCGATTTCGCTTTATTGTCTTTTTTGGACTTTGCCTTCGGTTTTGTAATGACGGCAGATTCCTGCTCTTCTACCTCTTCTAGCATGGCAGAAAGGTTATCGATCTCCTCAGGAAAGAGAAACGACGATGAGACTCTAAAGGAGCATAAACGGGATGGACGAGCCTCGGCAGACATGATAGGCAGCACGCGAAGGAGTTAACGAAGGATTGCAAAACAACCAAAAGACAGCAAAGAGATCGCGAACTGACCTTTGAGCCGACGCTCAAGACTTTAATAGATCCAGAAGAAACTTGACACGAGGGGGTGTGTCCCCGGCTAATTAACTGTTTTGACAGGCCAAAACCACCAAATTAATGCATGAACAGCAGGTCACCAGTTTCTTCAGCACTTGAGACTTTTCGTCATTGTTACCAGCATTAGTTGATGTGCTAAATGTTTGCAGATGCATTGGTTGGAGGTGACTCAGTACCTTTAAAAAGAAAATAAATGAATACCTTGAGATTAAGTTCATTTTTTAAGTGTTTTGTCATACTACTAAAGTTTAAGTTTAAGAGACTTAAAATAGGAATTAAAGTGCTTCATTTAGAGATACTTTGGGTGGTGAAGAATTCAATTTGGGAGCTGAGAGATTTCATTTTATGTATTGAAAAACTATTACATGTGGCTAGTCACATGTAATAACCGGTGAAGACAGAAAGAAAATTCTTGCACAACCTCAAGGCAAAAAACACACGAGGAAAACACTTTGGTAGAAATTCTGAAGATATTGCACCACTTCCCCTATACTGTTAAATTCCAACAGAACACTTGTTCCATTTGTAGCAACATTTCCATGACTATCTCGTGAATGGGAATCAAATAATTTGTAATAACCATGGTTGTCAACAATAACGGCAACTGTGTTTATTTCAATGATCAACAGAAAAGCATTATACTGTGTCATCAACATATCGAAAGCATGTTGTAATGATAAATGACAATCTCTTATATGTGACATCTGTAAGTCACCAGTACTGCTATCACTGAACCTAATAAAAAAATGTTTCATTGTTGATCGATAAAGCAGAAGGAATCTCGGACAGCAACAAATAATCTTTTCCTGCAAACTTACATAAATGGGAATAAAGTGAATTACCAAGCAACAATATTTCACTTAAATTGTTTCTAATCCAAGCCGATGCATTCGTTCTAAAATTGTAAACAACGACCGTCAAGCACATAGCTACATACTGTTTACCAGAATTACTTCCAAACAGCGAGACATTGCCCTGATGAAAATCAGCTGTACGTAACTATCTTTGAGGTATCTACAAGATGGCAATGGAACAAGGATTTATTTCTACATCGTTAGAAGGACGAATCAAAAGTGGAATACAACGATACATGCAGATTTGTGTGAACCAATTAGTGTAATAACTCATTTGCCACGCATAAACAACGTAAAACAGAAATAACAACATAGATCAGAATTTTCCTTTGACACGATTTAAACATTCTCTGGCTTTGAAATGAGCATTATACAACCCCACAGCGGCTCTATATTGCATTATAAGATACCATAACTGTATACACAATATGCTGGTAATGATGGCTCACCTTTATTAATAGCTTGAATCCGAGATAAACTGTTTCCTTCTCTTTCTTCGATACAATGAAGTTGCTCCGATATTCTGTACACAACTGATCATGAACCACCGCACACGGCTTCGTTTTCAGGTAACAGCTCTCGTAGGATACTCAGTTATAAGTCAAGTTCAGTAAATCAATGCTATTTCGGCGCTATTTCTGGCCTTCAGTTCTGATAAGTTCTTTCTGAGACAGGCAAAGATCCGCTCCGAAACAGCGCCCGGACTCCCAGACCTTTTGCCTATCGCGAGTGCGAGTATGTACTGCCATTAAATGTGTGTATATCACTTCGTGTCTGTTTGTCTGCAAGTGAGCGCAAATATATTCACGGTAACTAAAGCATGACTGTGTAAAATTTGAAACAGACAAACAAACCTAGCTTTCTCCACACTTCAAAACAAAATGGCGGAGCAAACGACGAGTGACCTAGTTCCCAGTGTTTTTCTTATCCTCCAAGGCTAGTTCCTAATGATTCTCGGGTGTAATCCGGACATCCGGACAGACACCACGGCACGATGGCAATAATACGATGACTTCGTCATCGCTTAAAAAACTACTAAATTCAAATTAAATCCTACAATAAATTATGAGAGTATTATAAAGCTATTATAATAATTGTAAAAATTAAAATCTACACCAGAATAGTTAATTTCTCCTCTACTCTATAAATTAATAGCTATGAGGTGCTCACACTAGTATCATTTTCAAGACACAATGTTTATATTTTAGCCTTTTAACTTGATCAAATGCTTGAAGGATGAGAAGACCAATCTGTTACACCTCCATGGATTGCATCCTCTTTTCCTTGTGTTAATGAATACTTTTTAAGAGGCTACATCTCAATTCTGCAGTGTTTCATTAACAAAGAAGATTTTTAATGAGTTTTAATATGGAAAAAGCATTCCCATCGGAGATTATTGATATTAATGATATATAATTCAATATCACATATGGTGTACTTGAGGTTTTCTATTTAGCATCACCACTTTCACAAAATTTTCACTCTGAATAAATGTGATCAAAATCAATCTGATTGCAGCCATCTACTTTATTGAACTACTGTCTCATCTTTGTTATTCTTGTCCCGTTTTTGTTTGTTGACATGGACCTAATAAACCACTACCCTCCCCCTATGTTTTTTTTTAATAGCGCTGCGCGCAAATGACGCCGCAGACGTTTGAACCCCGCTGTGACTCAGACAAACAAACTCCTCCTGCATAATAATTTTGTATGGGAAAGTGGTGAAGGCGAACACTTTGACGCGGCTTTTATCGATATTTTCACAAGAAAATCGATCACCCGGGTCAATGTTGAATAGAAAACATAAACATTATTTTTGGAACATCTCAAACTTTGCTGAAAATGCAAAGAATTGATAGAGAGCGGCAATATCATTGTCTGAAAGATTTCACTCTCGAGAGGTCCAGTTTGCGCAGTAAGTCTTACTAGCTGAGCCGTTAGAAACGTAGCATATTGAACCAAGCGGTTATAAAACAAAAGGCTCCAAGCAGCCTTTACTCATGCGCATGCGTAAGAAAGTTTTATGATATATTTTATACATGCACAGGCAGCCCAAGCTCACGTCACGAGAAAGTGAAGGATTAATTATTAGCGGTGTGTGAGACGGGACGTGACCCTTCGATGAAAGCGGTATTGGGTTACACGGCGGCCGTTTAAAAAATTTAAGACTTTGTATGGGGAAAAAATAACGTAGATTTCGAACGCTTGATAAAGCGAAATTTAGGCATTAATTCAATAAAGTGATTCTATTGAAGTCACCTCTGGTTTATTCTTTTGTCCTTTGGGGTATTTCAAGCCGTTTTGGGTTGTTTTGTCACCACAGTTATTCCCTTCATAAGACGGATACTCCAAAGGACAAAAGAATAAACCAGAGGTGAGTTCAATAGAATTACTTTATTGAATAAAAGTTTGTATTCAGGAGGGGGGGGGGGGGGGGCTTTTCGAACCCGCCCTCCAGTAAAATTGTAATAACTCTTACACCGAAATAGCTATGAGGCTGAAATTTTCTGACTTTTCCTAGAAATTATCTAGGGACATTTTGGTATCCATAACATGTCGGTGTGATTAACCATGTTGCCATGGCAACCGGTTTTTGACACATAGGTTTTCAAAATATAAAAAAATATGGTGATTTTTTTATTTTAAGATCGTGTTCTTTGACTTATAGTGCATTTTCTTGTTAGAATAGTTTTTTTCTTGGGACTAATTCTTGAAAGACATCAAAAATTTTTAGCATCAAGTACTTGGGGGGAGGAGTAGGTAAATTTTTGCTCTCTTTTACTTATAGACAAAAATTTTGTACTATTTATTAAATAACGCTTCTAAGTTCATTGTTTGGATAATAGACATAAGTTTGATACATTCTTGATACATTCTGATCCCTTTCTCTTTTAGATATTTTTTAAATTTTAATTTAAACAAAAAAAAAGGAAATCCATGATGGCGGATCCAAGATGGCGGACAATAATTTCAAAATTATAGTTTTATCGCCTTTTTTTGCTTTTTCTCACTTTACAAGTGTGTCCCTGTTTGTATTTATTATGTTTTAATATTAAAGAGATGATTTTACAGTTATATTTGATATTTTAAGTATCTGGATGGAAAAATATCAAAGAAACGTCGGAAAAACAAAAATGACGATATTGTGACGTCATAATTGGGTGTGGCAGGTCAAAACTGAGTGTGAGGTTTCCTTGTATGGAGGTGAACATTGTGTGAAAATTTCATTGTCCTAGCCTCACTGGTTCCAGAGATATGAAGGGGGGTCTGAGGAGCCCCCCCCCCCCGTCACAGATTGCCTAAAAAAGCCCAGTCTGGAGAGGGTTAATGACCTGCGCAACTCAGCTTTTTCACTAATACATGGAGTTTGTGAAAGAAGGATATCTGGAGAAAGATGGAATGCTGTGCAACAGGTGCGGAAAGGCAGAGTGGATTGAGCCAAAATTTTCACGAATTGCTGCACCTTATCCAGATCCTATAATGCAGGTCACTACCTTCCTCTTTCCAAGACACCAAGAACGATCAATGGGAAGACTAGAGCCATAGATCATCTTGCCCCTAGGGCAAATATCAGAAAGTTGTTCAAGGATTGATCCATCTCATCAAGCAACTGTGAGAAACTGAGAACATTTTCTGAAGAATTTTGTGTTGAAGAGAAGCATGCTGTTAGATATGTTAAGCATTTGGAACAGCTAGCAACAGTTGCTAGTATCAGAGAAAGAGAGAGAAGATTGAATCGAACCATTAAGGAGGGCAAGCAGTACCAGGACTAAAACTGGTCTGATTTCATTGAATCTGGAAAGCTGAACAGACTGAAAGTAAAAGAGCTGGACAAGTACCTCAAGGAACACCAACTTCCAACTGCTGACAAGAAACCAGACAAATTGAAGAGGATCATCGCAGATTTCTATCTCAGAAATGACAAGGAGGCCACCTCAGAAGACAAGCCAGCTGACCCTGAAAGTGATTCTGATTGGGAATCAGACTCGGATAACGACGATGTCTTAGCTGCCATTGGTGATAGTGACACCGATGAAGACTCTACAGTGGAGCCACTTGAGACCACGGAAACAGTGACATGTCAATTTTCAAGATCTGGCCAGAGGGTTGGGTTGATCATGGATGAGCCGCTACCATGAGAACTGTCGGTATGTGTGAAGCATAGGAGTAGCGGTAGGCACTCTGCGACAATAAATACTCGAGAACTTAACAGGGCTCTCATCACAACTGGATCTCAAGTTTGTCATAGTATAAACCATTGAAGACAATAACGG
Source organism: Cladopsammia gracilis (assembly GCA_022457155.1). Classification (NCBI taxonomy): domain Eukaryota; kingdom Metazoa; phylum Cnidaria; class Anthozoa; order Scleractinia; family Dendrophylliidae; genus Cladopsammia; species Cladopsammia gracilis. The sequence continues at coordinate 116,808 of JAJGOT010000726.1, forward strand.
TAAATATATTTAATACAGTCTAGCGATGTTTTTTTCAGGGGAGCAAAGGAATTGAAGGAGTGGGGGGGGGGGGGGGGGGGGCTCTGAATTTTTTTCGACTACCAAGGAGGGGGCTCCTAAAAAATTGAACCGCTAGCGAGGGGGGCTGCTAAAATTTCAAGCTTCGAGTTTCAATATCTTCATCCCCCTCCCTTGTCATATTAAATGAACTTTCCCTTACAGTATATATTCAGTATCCCTTAGAATATATACTCAAAGACATGATTTTTGCACAAAAACAAATTCGCGTTGTCATTCTCTGGACCTTTTGTTCTGCTTTGCTCCCGTCGTGTTCGCGGGTCGCAACGGTATTTGTATCAAATACATATTCTGGATCATTAGGAACCTATTTACGCACGTTTATCCAAGTTAGTGATGCACACGTCGGAGAAAACAACAATTTACTTTTGGCTTAATTTTGGGTGAAAGTCGTAAAATGTTTTCTGATCGCATGAGAGCTAAGAGATTGGAAGTGATATCGGATTTCACTGGGCAGCCTCGTCACATAATTTATTGAATTTTAAGCCAAAGTCTACATTTCTTGAATCAGTTTTTCACTCCCGAATGTAACATTTCCTCCTTTTATTTGTTAGATTCGAAGCCCTAAAAACGTACAAATCACGTTTACCGCTAATTTTACCGATTTTTCATATCCAAAACACATTTTGCTCATACAAAGCCTTTGAGCTGACAGCCTGAACTTTGTCTGAGTCACGCAGGGGGTCTATCTATTTTTAGTAATTGTGCACAGCGCAATTAACTCTACTTTATGTTGGCACCATCTATTTATCGCTTAGCATACAGGGAAATAAAATCACTATGTTTACCACTGTCTGTTTTTACTGAACTGTTGTCTCGTTTTGTCCCATGTGCCACATTATCGGCGAAATCTCTCCTCTATAACCTACTGTATTGTATGCTTACTAAATCATGGCCTATACTAAATTTAAATTAATCAATTACAGCAATTGCAGTTATACAAATGTAACATTACATTTTGTATACCCTGGGTGGACCACAAATAACCTTACCTCGTAACCAAATGCCGGACCAAATGTCAAACAAATGCCCACAAGATCAACAACGGTGCGCCACAGCTAAGCTTACAAAAGTCGATTTCTTGTCCTTCTGGTTGCCTTAAGACTTTTAAAAACGAGATTACATGAAAAGCATTGCCTTTTCCGACAGCTTTTGATTTCACGACATAGTTCGGTTGTGTTACTAACCGATAACAGGCGAAAAAGTAGTTCGAAGACTGTAAAGAACACGAAGAACAGCAGCTCCGCGGTCGCGATCGCATCGACGACCAGAAGCAACGGCGAGGTCACGTGATTATACAAATTTTGTATACCTTATTAAAGGAAATTAACAATGCACGTTGACAACGCGAAGACAATTTACGTTACACTAAATTAACGTGAATTTTTCAACATTTAGGTTCACATGCATTAAATTAACGCGAATTTTTCGATAAGCATCTTGATTTATTTACTGCGATTTTCAAAATTCTGCAAACTTGCACTTTACATTTCTGAACGCCAAACTGCGTTTTGGCTTCCGTCAATAAAACCTCCAAGACAAGGGCAAGGAGTATCAAGATCAATCAAAAGACATTTTGAACTCGATTTTAAACGAAGACGTCCTGTCAGATAGTGACTCTGAAGAGCCAATAGAGGCGTCATGAACTAATAAGGTTTTCTAATGAAATAAAGCCGCTTTAAATAACAAATTAATGTTGTAAAATAGCATGCATTGAATTTACATCGACATTAATTAAGATACATTAAATTAACGCGAATTTTGTAAAATCGCGTTCATAAAGTGCATTGTTAATTTCCTATAATAAGGTATATCTTTCATTCGCGTTGCATCATGGGATAGGCTTCTCTTCCGGGGCCTCCTCCACGTTTAAAATTGCATGGCGGGCGCAGAAGCTCCTTGTCATGTGACACACGATGAAATTGCGTTTTCGGGAGTTATTTCTAGCGACTAGTAGCCGTGTTTTGTTTTGTGGTTGGTAGCCTTGTTAGAACGAAATTAGGACATTTCATCATAATTTGCGCGACAAAATACGCCAGGATTTTGGGGGTATTTTAGCAGCTTTATCCCCGCTCCTTCACTTTGAAAGCGGAGAAGGGCTCGGAGACGAGTTTGTAAGTGAATATGAAAAGATAAACATAGATATATATGTGTACTTTATCTACACACATGATGAACAAAGTATGAGATACATTCAAAATAAGTAGGATGAAGATTAAAAATAGAACCTTAAGGTGGCTCGTACCAGTTTATTGGTGCGCACCGACTGGGTTCTAATCACGCGCGGAACACACACACAAAAAATAAAATGACAGCAATAAAAAAAATGGCGACCGAATAGTATTTTCTCCTTTTCAAGTTTTCGTGCACTTGGCAGGCAGTCTATTTTATCGAGCTCGAAAACAAAAGCTGCCTTTTCTGTGATCTTCGAGCCTGCTACTGGTTTGGCTGATCATAGCGCAAAACACAAAGATCTTAGCGAACCAACACCGATAAACACGACCGACATTAACGCGGCACCATACATGTACACTAATGTACAATTGACAAATAAAACATCATTATTAAGCTGCAAAAATAAACTTTATTTCGAACCACTTAAAATAATATATCATACGTAGGACTAGTTAGTAATAGTATTTGGACTGTGTGGAGTACAATTCAGGGAGTAATTGGGCGAGTAATTTCAAATCGGCCGAGCGCGTCGCGCTAGAACGATTTGAAATTACGGAATTGTAGAACTGTCAACAAAACATAAAGCTATCGATCGCGAGCAAGCGAGCTAATTATATCGCCATGTGTTTTTTTCCTCGTATTCAGCAACAAGTCGTTCAATTCAAGCGACGAAAATGGCCCGATAAAAATATCCGTGGCTCTAAACGTCACTGACAGTAGTTTCAATTACGATGTTCTTTGTAAAACTTACTCAACTTTTGGTAAAAATAAAGTCTGCATTGCGATGAATCCACCGTCAATTTTATCATCATGAACACATGAACAAATAGACTTTCCAACATGTTTTAGCACAAAGAAAACAACCGTGAATAATAAGAGCGAATGTAATGTAAAAATTCAACATAATAAATGGAGCGTCCACTCTAACATCGCTACTTTATTAACTTTAATTAACCGTATCCAGGTCACATAATTCGTATTCATTCACAAACTTGAACGTGAAAGATTCGCTGAAAGCAAAACAATAAACGATGACTATATTGCACAGTTGAACGAAGCGACATAACTGGCAACTGAAAAACCGAGAAAAATATCGAATACTTACAAGTATTGTGCCTGATAATAACAAAAGGAACTTCTACGAAATTGAAACTAGTCTACACGACTCCATAACATGTGCTTCTCACCGTGAGAAAACGCGTCCGCACATTCTAGGCCTGCGGTCACGGGAGACCACTGGCAACGTCATTTATGAGTCCCGTACGATAAATCTCACCATTCCGCCTTCTAACAATACATTATGAGGAAACCTAATGGTAAGTTCTGAAGTTCCATAAAAGAGTAAAAACTGCAAAAGCTTGCTAAATCCACGGCTACTCGATCGCACAATGTGGTCTGTCGATCTGTATGTGTCCGCGCGTGTACACGCAAATGTCAGCGGTAATCCTGACAGCATGAGTAAATGTCAATCTTGTAAAATCCCGATTTTGAATTGCGCGAGTTCACGCGTGGATATTGTGAAACTCACGCGGGCTTTCACAAGCGAACAAGCCCGGTGACCCCCATTCTTTATTGTTTCAATATTTTTTCCTTATTAAGAGGAAACGTCAGACAAAATTTTAAAAAATTCTGTGGAGGGAATTTTTCACCACTCACAAATTGTCTTTTTTTACGTTTATAAAAAATCTACTCAAAGGAATTTTTTTAAAATCATTTTCACTTTCTTCTAAAAGTGCCATAAGTTATCACGTTAAACAAATGGGGGTCACCGGGTTAATTTTTGGGCTATAAGCCCCAAAAGCTAAATAGTAGGTCCAAATGATCCACACATATCGTTACCATGGTAACCATCGATAACGAAATAACAGTCACTTTTGGTCAACAACTAAATGTACATTTTAATTTTACCATAATATAATTATGACCTATCCCTGATGTTTTGTTATAATTTTCCAAAGTTTATACAGTCAAAAGCCGAAAACTGTTACGAGCCACCTTATCTTATTCGCCTACTGAGGTAGTTTAAGTCATTGTTTGTTTGTTTCTGTTGTTGTTTTCTGAATACGAGAATGCGAAAATAAATATGATTCAATGTAGTCTTAGAAAAATTGAGAATACAATCTACTAATGGCTACTCCCCATAACAGCCACCTCTCTACAAAGCGCCCGGCCATATTTTCAATTCCGAACTTCTTTTTAATATACCTTTAGGCCAAAGCTAGGATCCAGGCTAAAAGCTGAGAGAGAAAAGTTGTTACGCAATAGGAAATCATAATCATAAACTATACGACGGTTGTAGCTTTTCGAATTTTTGGAAATGCTTATCCAAATACCCTAAAATTCAACCTTTAATTTATGTAGTTAACGGGAGGTCAAGCATCACTTTCACAAGCTAGAGGCCTCAGTACACTGTCAGCATATACTAGTCATATCAGTTCTCAAAAGTCAACGCTGTTTTACTTGATCCCATTATGCCTATTTGGAAGGGTTAGGGTTAATGACCTTCCTCGTCAAAATTTACCTGTTTCCATAAGCGCCCAAAATCCATAATGGACTCGGACAAGTTATTCATAGCGCAGCACTCGCGGGCCGAAGGCCCGGCTGCGAAGCCCCATACTCATAGAACCTATGCCCGTCATTTTTCATGGTCATGGCTAGCGGAATGCTTCGCGGGCGCGTCGGTCCTGTGCGTCCGTCGCGCAGGGCTAGCTCGTGGGCGCGTATGACGTCGCAAAACATGCGCGCATGACGCCACACGCGCGGCTACACAGCCGTCAGCTCGGTAATTCGCAGTGTTTAGCGGAGCAGTAAAATCGTTATTTCCCTGCATTTTTTCGCAGTTTCGTACTCAAGACAGGGATACTAATTAAGAGATACTCAGAAGCCGCCTTAGTGGAAAAAGAACAGCTTTCAGGGATAAAATCTTGCTTCGAAGAACTTCATGCGTTTTTATCCAGGAGCAATGCGGGGAGATGCCTTATGTTTATTACGGATTTCAGAACCGAAGAGGAGGAGTTTTAACGAATTTCCAAGCAGTCCAGTGACTTACAGGTTAAATAAATCACATTTTTCGATGGGAATTTATGTTGATATCAATTTTTGATTGACTTTCTTTCCTTTGTGTTCTCTTAAGTTTTGGAGACATGATTATGAAACGTGCTCAAATTAAGTCGAGTTGTTATCTTGAATTTCATCGAGGACAGCTCTACTTGATGCGCTATAAATGGTGTGTTTTTCTTTTAAACATAAACTAATGGAGATTTGAATAGAATTTTTCGAAAGAAGATTGTGTTGTTCAGTTTTATGTGTTTGTTCAATCATTACATAGATTCAAAAGCGATTTTATGTAAACAAAACAAGACTTAGATTTTCTGTCTTCACTCGCGTCGCCTTATGCAAATATGTTTGTGTATTTTTGCAATTTTGATTTCCAAATCAGTTTCTCGGGCAATTTTTGACAAAAACTGTATTTTATTCGGAAAGTAGTCGTACTAGTTATTCTAGACAGAGAAAAGTTGTTTTTTGTGAACTTTTGTACGGTCTAAATGTACTGTGCACACTGTCGGGTAATACTGTTTTTTGAGAATTGATAAAACTGAAAAATAGCCCGGTCGTCAATCTTAATTCTTGTGCTCCCGACCTTTCAGCTTAGTTACGTTTCATCTCAGTTAAGCTTCTTCAAAGTGCGACGCTGTTAGCCTTGGCCTATCAATATATATTATCATGACAGACGTATTATTAGTTATTGGATGTCATCAATAAGACAGAGAGGTACACGGTAGAGATCATCTGCTTTTTGTGCGTTTGCAGGCATTATAATAACATTTCCGTTCATAGAAATTCTCGCAAGCTCTCTAAAACTGTCCGAGATATCACGTTCTTTCTGGCTCCTCGCAACAAACGTCCATGGCAACTTCTAATTCTTAGCTTCTACAGGAACTTCATAGAGATATGATTGCCTGTCATCCGCTTATGGTACAAAGTATAGGACATCTGGTCGTCCAGCGGGTGAATCTTCATTTCCAGAAGGACGCATTTTATGGAGGTCCCAATGCTGTGCAACTCTCATCAGTTTCACTCTTAAAAGAGGCATGAAACGAAATTTCAAACAATGAATGTAAATGTATTCGTCATCATTAAGCCGACCTTGGTCTCTGAGATCGTTAAAGTAGGAAATCCATCAGTTATTCTCGGTTTTCCTGGGAAATGCCCACCATCCTCAATTTGTTGATTTGATAGGGATCTTCTATAAAGAAAACATTGTCCCCTTGGAAGGCTTCGCGGTTGAATTGCGCCTAAAGAACCGCTGCGATGTTGATATTTTCTGACCGGCATTACCGCGACATATCACGTAGCCTGTTCCAGGCGTTTTGTCGGCGTCCAATGTTTTAAATATATTTCTCACCATTTCTGTTTTAACTGCCTGCCCATGGTTAGTCTTCAGCCTTCGGTGCATCAAATGGTAACCACATCCACTTCCTTAGAGCTCTCTTTTAACAGCGCCGACCACCTCGGCAGGACCGCTGTAGTTTTCAGTGCTGTCTTTTAAGTCCTTTCCTTCGCAGTATTCTTTTCAACTGCCTCAAGCTACATGTAATACTTATACCGTGCGTAAATAGAAACGGGAATATGATTTCAACATGATTTAAACCAAGAACGAAATATTGCTCTATCAATACATCTCTCTCAAGGTGTGACACTCCAAGAGCTGGGATGACGGCAATACCCCATTGAAATATCAAAAACAAAACAAAAAACAAGACCAGCGGAAGAAGGAAAACAATCGGCTTGTCTAGTTTCAAACTCAACGCATTTATCGAACTCACAGATACAGCACAAGCAGTGAAAACCTTCATTATAACAGTGCCACAATTCACAATGTGAACAATACACAATAACCAAAGTATACGTATCTCTTGACTGAAACAGCAGGGAGGGATCGCGATATAAGTCGAGATTTCGCGTTATAAGTCGAGATCTCGCATTGTAAGTCGAGATCTCGTGCTGCAGGTCAAGATCTCGCATTATAAGTCGAGATCCCGTGTTATAAGTCGAGATCTCGTGTTATAAGACGAGATCTCGTGTTAAAAGTCGTGATTTCGCATTAGTAGTCAATTACAAGATCTCGTGTTATAAGGCGTTACCTCGTGTTATAAGTGGAGATCTCGTGTTATAAGGCGAGATCTCGCATGATAGGTCGAGATCTTGACTTGTACACACCGTGGAAAAAGAAAAGATGCTCTTATGAAAATATTTTATTCAGTCACATTAAAATGTTACAAAGTGATATGGGAAAATGTCGAAAAACTGTTCAATTTAATTTTCTTGTTTTCACATTGAATTGTTCTGTTGAAGGCCCACCTTCACCAAAAAAACTTTGCTCCATTGTTCATGCGCGTGATCTGATTGGTTGCACGCATTCACGCGTGAATTTCGTGTTGCACGAAATTCAGCACAGAAAGTGATCACGGCGCGCACAGCATTTTGGGTGAAGGTGGGCTTTTAATTTTCGATGAGATAACTGGTAGTTTCTTGGTGTTTCGGATGGTGTGATCACCAAATGACGTAAACCAAAAGATTCAAAAAACACTGAACAGACCACACTACAACACAAATAAAAGCTAACCAACAATGGCTTCCGCAACACCAAGAAACACCCAGATAACTCTATACAAGCCGTATACTTTCTTAATTTTCTATTTCAAGTTGTACAGTGTTCAAGTGTTTATATTAAGGAAGCCAGGAAAAGTAGAGGAGGGCTTATATCGGTGTAGGAGCTTACAACTGGAAATTTTTTCTGTGCTTACAGTACAGGTAGATGGGCCTGTCAGCGCGCGGGGGATGGGGGGGGGGGGGGAGGTAGGGGGTTTATAACCTACATTTTACGGTATGTCCAATGTGGTAGTTGTAGAGCGGTTCGTCAGTGTATGTGCAAAACCGTTGATATATTCTGGTAATATTCTTTCGAAACACATACATTACATTAACATATTATACTTTTTTTTTTTATTAAAATCTTTGTATTATAATATTGTAAGATATATCTAGCAGATTCATTTTTGGTTAGGGTTATTTTAATGCGAAACGCGCTGCTGATTTATATCTTTTGTCAAACGCAACTTCAAAATTTATTAATTTTTCTTAGATTATATAATCATTACCTTTACAGCTTATTAACTGTACATTAATGCTTCGTTAAAAAAGTTTTCAAGTTGTCTACCTGATCCACTCGTGTGATCCGATGAAGGGCCAGTTCCAGTCCCAACCCTATGCAAATAGGTTGGTCCTGAACGACGCGTCCAGTTAAACACATCTGAGGTAGACTGTCGCCAGCCAGAGCACAGCCCACTGTCAAAGTTACACGATGCTAGAGGGGCAGCTGAGGAAAGACAAACAGAATAAAAATCCCTAAAAGTCTATAACACTATTATGGGCGTCTAGGACCTTCACGAGGAACAAACTCGCATTGTTCCAGTCCGTCTCTATCCCTAATAAATATCTGTTTAATATTTACAAATACTTTGATCTATAGGTAAATTTTAATAAGTGGGAACAGTGTTTTTCAAGGAATGAGTGAATGTCAGAAGGCGCATCATCTAGGAGGAAAAAAGGGAAATGATTGAAAGATCATTCATTCATTCTATTTTGCAAATTAATTTGTTTTGTGTTTTTAGATCGAATAATAAGGAAGAAACCCAGGAAGAAAGGAGGAAGGGTATAATATTAACGGGCCAAATCTTCGCAATGGAAATAACTAGAATCCTGACCAAAAATTCTGGAACACTTCACATTTACACTCGGCAATTCATGATTTGTCGTCATCTCCCCTTCCCCTCGATTTTTTTGATTGGGAGCGCTCAGGAATTTGGGTCCCATAGTTAAATGCGGTTCAGTTTGAATAAGGTTCAGTTTGAAAAAGGACGCTTATGTTATCAAAAGCCCATAAAAAAGAACAAAAGTGTTTTCATGCAGAATCCTTTTACCTTGACAGTCGTAACATATCCTTACAAGAAACAGCAGCCAAATTGCTGTCATCTACAAGTTAAAAAAAAAAACAGTTAGGAAGATGAAGTTCATTTTGGAGTTATTCCCCCGTGATGTATTAAAACGTTAGCCTTGCGAGTCCGTAAAGAAATTAAACTGTCTGACACTACTACGTCTGGCTTGCAACTTTACACACAACAGCATCATCCAGTATATTGTGTTTACAGCGGAGCTCCATACTCATAGCGGAGCACTTGCCAGGCCGAAGGCCTGGCTGCGCAGCTCCATACTCATAGAACCTATCGCCGTCATTTTTCATGGTCATGGCTAGCGGAATGTTTCGCGGGCGCGTGTCCGTCCGCCCGCCGTTCCCCGCCGTGTTGGAACAACATTCGGGATCTTGAAAGCAAGGCTTTGTTTTTCGCGCGGCCACACAGCCGTGAGCTCGGTAAACACTTTAGTTGCTTTGTTGTGTCTAGCGGAGAATTAAACTCGTTATTTTCCTGCATTTTGTCGCGGTTTGCTACTCAAGACAGCGATACTAATTAAGGAATACTCAGAAGCCGCTTTAGTGGAAAAAGACGAGCTTTCAGGGATAAAATCTTGCTTCGAGGAACTTCATGTATTACGTTTTTATCAATGCGGGAGATCTTTGTTTTCTACGGATTTCAGAACCAGAAGCGGAGATTTGAATTTCCAAGCAAGCGAGGAACTTAAAGGTAAAACATATTACAGTTTTCGATGAGAATTTATATTGATATCAATCTGTGAGTGACTTTTTTATTAGTATTATTGTTAGTTTTGGAGAATTGATTTTAAAACGTGCTAAATTCAGTTGTATCGATCTCTTGAATTTCATCGAAGAAAGCTTAAACTCGATGAGCTATAATTAAGCTTAAATGGTACGCGTTTTGCTTTTAAACGTAAACTAATAGAGATTTGAATAATTTTTTTCGAAAGAAGATTGTGTTGTCCATTGTTATGTGTTTGTTCATTCATTAGATAGATTGAAAAGCGATTTTATGTAAACAAAACAAGACTTTGATTTTATAGTACAGTTCTATCTTCACTCGCATCGCCTTATGCAAATATGTTTGTGTATTTTTGCAATTTTTGATTTTCAAATCAGTTTCTCGGGCAATTTTTGACAAACATAAACTGTATTTTATTCGGAAACTAGTGGTACTAGTTATTCTAGACAGAGAAAAGTTGTTTTTGTGAACTTTTGTACGGTCTATAAAAATTACTGTGCAGACGGTCGCGTAATAAGCTTACTGTTTTTGAGAATTGCTAAAATTGAAAATAGCCCATTCGTCAATCTTAATTCTTGTGCTTCCAACCTTTCACCTTAGTTAAGCTTGTTCAAAGTGCGACGCTGTTAGGCTTGGGCTATGTATATATATTAGAACCTACGCCCGTCATTTTTCATGGTCATGGCTAGCGGAATGTTTCGCGGGCGCGTCCGTACGCGTTCGTGCGTGCGTGCGTGCGTTGCGCAGGGCTAGTTCGCGGACGCCTAGACGACGCAAAACAGGCGCGAATGACGTTACGCAACATCCGGGATCTTAGCAATGTTGAAACCAAACAGAAGCTTGTTTTTCGCGCGGCTACACGGCCGAATGTCACGTCAGCAGCGGAAAACACTCTTGTTGACGTTTAGCGGAGAAAACCGTTTGCAAAGTCGTTTTCCCCTGCATTTTTTCGCGGTTTGCTACTCAAGACAGGGATACTAATTAAGGGATACTTAGAAGCCGCTATAGTGGAAAAAGAAAAGGTTTCATGGATAAAATCTTGCTTCGACTAACTTCATACGTTTTTATCAATACGGGGCAATATTTCTTCTACGGATTTCAGAACCGAACAAGCGGAGATAAAAAGAATTTCCAAGCAGTCGAAGGACTTAAAAGTAAAATAAATTACATTTTTCGATGGGAATTTATGTTGATATCAATCTGTGATTGACTTTTTTTCTTTCTGTTCTCGTTAGTTTTGGAGAAATGTTTATAAAACGTGCTCAAATTAAATCATATTGATTTACTGAATTTCATCGAAGACAGCTCGGCCTCGATGTACTATAAATGGTACGCGTTTTACTTTTAAACATAAACTAATGGATATTTGAATAAAATTTTTCAAAAGAAGATTGTGCTGTCCATTTTTATATGTTAGTTAAATCATTGCATATATTGAAAAGCGATTTTATGTAAACAAAACAAGACTTGGATTTCACAGTTCTAACTTCACTGACGTCGCCTTATACAAAGATGTCTGTGTATTTTTTGCAATTTTGATTTCCAAATCAGTTTCTCGGACAATTTTCGATACGCAACTGGTGTATTTTATTCCGTAATTAGACATACTAGTTATTCTAGACCGAGAAAATGTGAGTTTTTGTGAGCTTTTGTACGGTCTAAATGTACTGTGCAGACGGTTGCGTACTACTGTTTTGGAGAATTGCTAAAATTGAAAAATAGCCTGATCGTCAATCTAATTCTTGTGCTTCCGACTTTTCGTTTTAGTTAAGCTTATTATCAGCTTTCTGTTCAGAGAGCTCCGCTGTTAGGCAAAGCTTATCTTTTTATATTATACGGTTTTGCCAAGCGCCAGTTTTTACTTGTGGTAATGCAGGCCAATGCATCAATTATTGTAGTTTGGCTAAGAGAAGCATGTGCAACAACCTCGCTCTCAGGGTGTCTCTTATTTCCAAGAGGACGAGGTTGTTTGTACAAAAGCGGCCCTTATAACTATCACTTAACTTAATAGTAATTGCTATGCTGTGAAAATTTCAGATTTGGAAACTTTTTATAATTGTTGTCTTTTGTTTTTGTTTTTTTGATTTTTTTTTCATTACTAATTTATACTTAAAAAATTTACGGGAGCTTTTTTTTTTATTGTTCCAAATTATTTCCGCGTATGTTGAAATATGTTCATTAAGTATCGTTGGCTTATTGACGTCTTGCCAATACTTGAGAACGGTAGTGTAGAAATCTGGAAGGTTATCTAAATGAAGTGACTTAAAATCGAACTGACAGTCAATTAAGAGGGTCTGAATGGAGTTTAGTGTTTAGTGTTATTTACCCATATTTTTTTACTGTTTACTGTTACATTGGCCAATATTTTAATGTTTACTGTTACCGGAGAAAATACTGTTAAGTGTTTGGAGGGCATTTCGTAAAAAAAAACATAGTCTTTTAGCATTGTAAATACTCATATGCTCTGCGGAAATCGCCAATAAAATCACTCAGTTGCCATGCCTGAACTTTGAGCCTGTGCTCAAACGAGCAGTAGTCTCTTTTTTCTACCCATGCACAACAGTATCCTGGGAAACCTGGGGACCAATCTCGTCCCAAGAGACCGCGATCCTTTGGACAGAGTCAAGGGCGAAGAAGAGGTCAGCAACATGGCGGCATCTAGTGTTATTAAAGTTCTAGTGAGCTTCTATAGAAGCGGAGAGGATTATACTTTCGAAAGGCATAGAAGCAGGGTCACTTTTGACCTTGCAAAGCAATCCAGCGTGGCAGCCGTCAAGAAACATCTGACGGAATTTCAACTACACCACCTTATCTATACACCACTATATATATTCTTGTAAATTAAATAGCAAAGCCATCTCACTCCACGAATTTATTGACAAATTTCTTTCTAAATATAATCGTGAAAATATGTATTAATTTCATCTCCATTAAAACTCTTCTTTCGTTGGTACTTCTCGAAGAAGGGATGGGACGACTACAAGATAACGAGAAGAATATAAATGACGACTATCTTGGTGACATTGATCTACGTAGTTGAGAACCTTCATGCAGTCTCCCACTTCAAAAACGAGACTTTCACTGCTCTGCAGCGGTTTGCCCAAGACTTTGGCACGATTTCCAAAGAATCTTTAAAAAGGACAACGAAATGCGGCGGCAAATACTTTGCACACGAGAAATCGTACTATCCGGTTCCGAGATCCA